>PVKH010024843.1:0-13523 GCA_004027955.1 Chaetophractus vellerosus | reverse complement strand
TTGGGGACATTATCTTCTTTTCACATTATTGCAGGCAATAGTGTGGTTTTTTTCCAAATGCTTTCCCACTACGTAACATTGATCACCATTTTTCTATCTTCATGTAATGACTTTTTTCACTGCCCATAGTCCAGTCTCCTAAGCCAGTGCCACATGTAAATTTTGTTGTTGTTGTTGTTTCAGTATTCTGCTTCTATTACTGATTTCTCTTTTTTTCCAGGTAAGTAAATCATGCTTCAGTTATAAACACGTCCCAAATCTCAGTAATTTTAAAAAATATACATTTATTTCTCATGTACCTTGAATTGGCTGAGACTCTAATTCATGTTTCTTCACTAAGACAATGACCATGGTCCACTTCAATTCCATTCATGTTTCATTGGTCCAGACAAGTAGTATGGCTCTGCCTGACCTGAGCAGAGTAAGGGTACTGAGTCTCCCACAAGGTGGGCTATATGAGGAGGTGGATACCAAAATGACAGATAGTATGACAATCTACCAGAATTTCCACATCTAACAGCTCAAAATCCACCTAGTAGCTCAGGAATTATTCATTGCACCTCACAGATCATATCAAGTATAATATCTTAAGAAATGAGGAAAATTATCATGGTCTTAGTAGAAATGCCAGAAGGATTTCTGCTGCCAAAGCATCAAACACTATGTGATGTCCAGGGAACCTAAGTGGCTCTAATAATAGAATGGCCTAGTAAGTACATGTTGGTCAACTTCCTGTATCAGTGTCATGTGCTGCCATTTCTATCATGATGAGTTACACTCTATTTGATTTGCCATAAAGAGGCCTGCCATTTCTAGGATGATAGCAACCACTTTGAGTTACAGAGCAGAGTTCTGTAGTCACGGAAACAAGAAGGCATACCAGGGTTTCGCTTTTGCATAAAAGGAAATTTTGAAATATGACCATTATATTGGTCAGTCCTTCACAAATCAATGTCTCCTCTTCCTGCTGTTACTTTTATAAATCACATGACCTGCCCATAATGTACTTTTCTTATCACAGTGTACATCTATCACAAATTAGAACCTGACTTTTATGAATTTATATGAAATGAGGATCATATATATGCTCCTTTCTTGCAAATGGAAAATGAAATGTCAGCATCTCACCTTGTCTTTTTTTTTTCTTCCTTTTCTCTCAAAGAAAATCAATCTTAACAATGTACCATTTGACTCTGAACGAATCAGCAGCTCACAAGATCTTGTTGTGCCTGCCACCACTCCAGTTCATCAGAAGGGCTCAGAAAATTAATATTCAGATGATGGCATTAAAAAATAATTTGGGGCTTCTGTACCAAGCCTATGTGTTGAATTTATAAATATTAATTTAACCAATAAGATTTTTAACTCTCTGCTTTTCATTGTGTGATTTTTTTCTTGCTCTATTCAACTTTTCTCATATCAAAGTATAACTAGTTTCCTGTGTCATAGGATATGGTGCTTGTAGCCTTCAATTCTCTCATTTCCTCCTACCTCCTTTCCTCCACTATAGTGTGCACAAGAAATCTTCAAATGTCTGAAGAGAGGAAGATCTTTGAATACCACTTTATTCCAAAAAGGAACCATTAAACGAACCAGTGCGGTTACCTGGGTTCTGGAAAGAAAAGAGAGATTCACAGTACACAATACATTTCAAAAGATAAAGTTTTGAAGATGGAATTTAAATCATTAAATTCAGAGTAAGATGGAAATTGCTTTGACATATTTTCTTCAACCAAAAACACAATAGGTTGGAGATGAGGTGGATAAGATTTTAAAGTAAAGGCATAACTCAAGAGTTCTCAGACATAATAGAGAAAGGCACTTGCCAGAGGCTCCATTCTTCTCCTTCACAGAAAGGAAATGAGAGAGTCAATAAATGATTTTCATCATCAGTGGAATCAAGTGTTGAGGAAAAACCTCTGAACCATCATTAGTTGCCTGACCAAAATGTTCGTGTTCTCTGAGCCTCATGCAAGAATTTAGTTAAATTTAGTGGCCCAAAACATAGTAATACGTAGAAAAACAAATGAACTATGTGTCAAAATCCTGTACCAGCAGCATGTACTCATGTATTTTAATGACTATTTCCCAGTAGAATTCATCAACTCCCAACTTTATTTTTGAGCATACAAGTATAGTAGTATTAGAATGCTAATGGCATGTATTTGAAGTTTTTGACTTTATTAAAGACACAATAACAGCCTAGTGATAACTATAAATTACTATGTGACTGATGTCTTGTGCCTTGTCAAAGTTTGTGATAAACCCATAGATCATTAAAGTTCATGATCTTTTATCCCTGAATAGGAAAACATTTAACAATACAAATGATCTTTAGAGAACACAGCTTTTCCAAAATGAGCAACATTGTTCTATTAAATTATGTTAAAGCAAAAAATGCTAATTTTTATAAAATTATTGGACTGTCCAAATTATATATACATCAATCAGGATGGATCAAGTCATGCTGCCACAGTCACAACCTCAATTGTCAGTGGTTTAACACAGCAAGAGTTTATTCATGGACTCATGGTACATGTCCCTCATGTGTTGACTACTACCCTCTGCCCAGTTTGCCTTTACTTCAGGACCCTGTCTGATAGAAAAGCTATTATTTGAAACTTTTCTGTGCCTTTGGCAGTTGGAAAAGAGTGGTTTGGAGGGTCTCATATTAGCAATTAAATGTTTTGGCACAACTCACTGGCCAGGACCAGTCAGACGAGTCCATCACCCACAAGAAAGCCAGAAGTGTAACTTGATGATGTACCTTAAAGGAAAGAAATAAGAACTAGATGACCTACTGTACTAATAACTCTCATGTAAACGTGAGCCTTTAAAAGACAGATTTTCAGGGGATCAGATGGTTTCTTTTTTGCTTAATTCCTTTAAAAAAAATATGTGAATTGGATGGAGAAGCGTTCCAAGGAATGTTTCCCCTGGTTCTGAGGCTGGTTTAGTTTGCCCACTTGATGGAACTCAGTAATGACAAACATTATATGGTTTAAAAAGTGAAAAACTATCATCATCTTTCCATGCTTCTTTGCTTGGCCTTTGCTCTCTTCAATGCCTAGGCTGCATCCTGGTAATGGGATAAACTTGGGAATGCATATTAATTTTTTCACACTTGTAGGGCATCATTTTTTGTATTCTGCATCTTTACGACAAGTTAGAAGCTGAGCCCTGGGCAACCCCTAATATTCAGAACACCTTAACAGGGATTAGAGCATAGAAATGGGTACTTCTAGGGTCAGATATCAAACTTCAATCTCTAAAACAATTTAGAATTAACATCTCAAGTGGAGGTCACAGGTAGACACCTGGAGCCCTTTGGTCTACCATCCTCACTGTGCAGCAATGCACTGTGTTCAGCCTTGGTTTTTCTTAACATTAAGTAGCACTTGAGACTTCCATTCAGTGCTTCGTTCTGGTCCAAAGCTGCTGTATAGTTCTCTGTGCTATTCAGTTTATTGACATTTCTCTCTCTTCCCAACTCCTCTCTCTTCTGACTCCAACATGGAGTATTATGGAAGGCCCAAATATGGGTTATGGATAAAATATATGGAGTATGATATAACATGCAAAATTTCCATGGTTAGAGAATGGCAAACATGATGATATAAAACTGGACATGAGTAATATCACCTTTGGAAATATATGATACATCTATAAATGTGAGAGAAAATGCCAAGAATGAATGTAAAAAAATGAGCATATGAAAAACTAAAATTTCTCTGTTATCAGAATATGCTCAAGGTAAAGTAAATTATTTTAAAAGGACTTAAAATTCATTGTTAATAACTTATTTGTTTCAACCATGGAAATATAGCATTCATTTCAGAACTTGAATCATGCTCAAACTAAATGTTTACTTCGGGCTGTGTTTGGATTTTTGAATGAATCAACTGGTATATCTCTAAACAGATTCTGAGGTGCTATATGAAAATGTGAATCTTTAAATTTAGATGTTTGGAGGATCGATGATCTGTGTTTTTTGTACTTTTTGAGCCCTTCTGTGTATAAAATTACCTACATGTTATTAGTATCCAGCCTCTAAGTTTGCCAGCATTTCTTTGTTTTTGTTAATGTTTAGGACTTCTTTAAGAATTCAAAGGAAAAAATAAATATTTCCTACTAATTATAAGAATTCCAGAGAAGTGATAGAATATCTGCAAAGGCTAAATTTATCCACACCTTTTGAAAATTTTCCATTTTAAAGAAGCATAACTTATTAAAGAAATAAAGAAAAAAGTCAATAAACTTAAGGTTTCAAAAAAACATATTGTTCAAATCTTTAAAACGTTTCTTCTCAGTTTTCTTATTGGAGGAGTCTGTCCCTGTCTTGGCTGGATATTTGGAGCAAGCAGTCAGTGTGATATTGGTCTGGAAGGGCTTGTAGAGGGAGTATCTCTTACCCAAAGCTGCAAAGTATCACAAACTAATGGACTGTCCAGAGTTAAGAATACAGCAAAGGTCAAGGCCATTGTATCAAATAAGATAATGCAAGGTGATCATCAAAGATAGTGGGTACAGAAATTGATATCTAGGGAAGGAATAGGAGCCCAGAGAGTGACAGTCAGGAAGATGGCAGATGGGAACAAGAAGATGAGGGGTTTAACCCTCTGTTGCTTGATATGAACTCACAATAGCAAGACACAGCATTAGATGAGTAGCAGAGGCAGATAGGACCAAGCTTGCCTCCTACATGCCTTTCAGGAGAAAAGGGCTCTCCCCTTCCATTCACAGGAAATTGGCGCTTTTATGAACTAAAGACATTAGTATTTATCTTAAATCATGTATGCATTTATGTGCATGCCCTTCCATTTAGCCACCTAGCATTTCAGGGACAGCCTGTCATCCTCTTGAGACTACCTGCTAACCTTAATTTGGGTTATAGATCCCAGTCTCTCTTTTGTGGGGATATATAGGGCATAAAAGTTCTATATTCAGCTATGGAGAATGGTGATCCTGGCTTTAACTTACACTAAGCACGTAAAGATGCTTTGTATAGTCATGTGACAGCTTGCATACGGGTAGAGAGAAAAGCTAAATTCTCATGAATTGTGGTTAAAAAGTGAGGACTTTTTCCTCTTATAACTGAGTTTTATTAATTCTCTGAGAGGACTCTCTATGCATATTATGTTACATGATTTCACACTAAAATTACTGCAACATTATCAATTCAAGCAGGATAGAGAATATGAAATATTAATAAGGTTACCATTTATCTAATTTTCAGAGGAATGGCCTATATATAGAGCAGGCACATAGTCCCAGAATAGCTTTGGGCTTCTGAGAGGTAGAGAAGCCATATAATGACTCAGTCTCTAAAATAAGCGTGACCACGTAGAATTCTAATGGGAAGGAAAATAATTATGTTTCTATGATACCTGTATTTAAAGCAAATCAGAGGTCAGGAAAGGGGGCAGTTGATTGATTGTAGAGGCCAATGTGGGCATTGGAACGAGGATTGGTTGTGTAGTCAGAGGACCTTTACTCAAGTGCTGATTCTGCCATCCAACATTGTCTGAAATTAGACAAGGTAATAAAATCGAGCCTAAGTTTTTTTAATAAATAAAAATGGAGTGAGACTACAAATGCTCACCTTTCAGGGCTATTGTCATGAACAAATAAGATCAAATGTATGATGAAAGTTTGGAAACTTTAGGGATATATAACCTCCTATATATATGTATATGAGCATTACTGTATTTTTGTATAAAGTTTCATATTTTTTAAAGTTCAATATCATTCATTCAAAAATTTATTCAATCATTCAACAACAATTTATTGAGTATACTATGTCATGGCTTTGATTTCTTAAGTCATGTTTGAATGCTATAGAATAGAACGTCAGTAGTGGATTTCAAATAACATTTATTAAAAAAATGATTTATATTAAGAGAACAGGTTCTGAAATCTGACAGACTTGGGGAGATTCCATATGATCTGTTGACACCTTGGTAAGTTGCCATATACTGTATACCTCAGTTCCTCACATGTAAAAAGGAAAGAAATAAAAGTATGTACTTCATATGGCTATCATGAGTTTTATGTGAAGGTCCATGTAAAGTGCTTGGAACAGTGCCTAACATGTAATATGCATTCATTAAATCTTTGTTAGCATTATTGTTAAGTGATATTTTTAAAACACTTGAACTCTATCATTGAGATATATGTATATATAGAATATGACTCTACATAAAACATGGCTTACTCAAAAAACTTGACTTTAACTTTATTGCATTTCAATAATTTTTCTGAGAAGTTTAAATTTATGTTTTGTCCATTTCATGATAAATTATATTTGCATTACAGTGATTCTCTATGGACAGTCCTAATATTCCATTTATTTTTTCCTTCATGGACTCTTTCTATGGGGAAAACAACAGAGAAAGTAATAAGGTTTCTCATTTTTATATTTCTTTTATTCAATTTCCATAAAGATAGCCATTTTTCATCCACGTGTTTTTTTCTCCTGACATTTCCCATCTCTACCTTCTCCCCACTGGGATGGTCAAATAAAAACCAAGAGTGGTAGGGCTGAGTTTCACCTTCCCTGTATAAGGCACATAGGCTCTTCTATAAGTTCAACAGGAAAAGAGTCCTTTATTTGAGTAATAGAAAGAATACAGGCTTTGGAATCTAGCAGACCCTAACGTTTTCATTTCTAGAAATGTGACCTGAAGATACTAACTTACTGCTCTGAGAACCAATGTCCTTTTCTCAAAAGTGAGGATGAGAGTAAGCACTGCGTAGGGCTGTTGTGAGAATTATATGAATGGGTACAGGTAAAGCAGCAGGCTTGGGCTGAACAGAGAGGGGAAGCCCAAAATACGACCACTATCACGCTCGCCTCTTTCTGGCTCCTGGTGGAAAGCAGGTAACTGAGAAGGATGTCTAGCTCGCAAATTAATTATACAGAAGCCTCATCATCGCTTGGTCTAGAGGGATATTGCCCGGACTCACTCCTTTGGGAGGTGGCTGTGTCCATGTAGAGAAGACAGCCATTTGATGAGGGTGAGTTACGACTAATGGTTTAAAGGCTCTTTGTTGTCTGATTAAGACATTGGAGGCATCTCAGGAGCGCACGTTCGTGGAAAGATGCTTTCGTTGCTGATAAAGTCAATTTTCCATCACTGAAAGAAAACAGTAAGTCCCTTACATTTGCTTAGGCAGCTGGCTTCCCTTAAATACTTTTCTATGATTAATATTAAGGTAGGTTTACATTCCTGAACACATTTGAAATCAAGGGCTCTTAAGGAGTCCATGAGCTTGAATTAAAATTCAAAAGACATTATTCTTGTGGGGACATGTTGGTGCAGGTGTGATATATTTATTAAATAATACTCAGTATAGTGTGGACTTAGGGAGGGGTCCTTGGTTTTCACCTGACAGGCAAAGGGGTCTGTGAAACAAAAAAGATTAAGAACCCCAGTTTTGAATGATTATGGGGAAGAGGAGAGTATAACAATTGTGGATGTTAATATAAAGCCTGATTCACAATTAAGAATTTGTCTTAAGTAACACACATACATACGATTTATGTGGTGGAGCAGATGGAGCTCAGAAGTTGAGCACTTGCTTTGCATGTATGAAGTCCTGGGTTCAATCCCCACTACATCTTTAAAAAAAAGAGATTTATGTGGATAACTGAAAAAGTTTAGCACCAAGAACTGAGGAGTACATACCTGAAATTCTCAGATGATGAAAAATAATCAAAAGCTCAAGTATCATTTTAAAATTGTAATTACTTTAAATGAAAATTTGTCTGTTACACATGTATAACCCTTTTTAAAAGAATACTTTTAAAAATATAATGTTTAAAGTAGAATTTCAATACTTTTCAGTGAATCAATATCATTATTTTGAACATTGCTATTTTTCTCTTTGTAGTACTCTTCTATGTTTGCTTTTTAATTTTATGGGTTTTTTTTTTTCATTTGAGAAACTGTTACTTCTATATTTGTGTCTACTTCTAACAACTTCTTCCACACCCTGCAGAAGTGTCTGTTACTATGCTGAGAATTTTTTTTTATTTTATATGCCTAATATTAAAAAATAGACTCAATAAGATGCTTAATGCATACCTGAGAAGAAATATGCATTATTTCAAACACGTAGATTTTACAACTCTTTAGGAGAATTGAGACTTTAAAATTTATTCTTATATATTTCCCACAAATGATGAGGTTCTTAGGAATTTATGTGCACTTTTACTGAAAACAGCAATTTTTATCTAAATTTGTGCCACAGAAAGTTAATATCTTCTTTTATCCTCAGAGGTGTACCTCTATGAGTTAAAATCAAATAGCACCCTGTCTCAAAGGCAGCAACTAGAATCAGGGAAGAGAGCTTAAACAACTTAATGAAGTTTCTAGTGTTAATTATAGAGGCATAACCTGCACTTCTAAGCCCATGTCAGTCATAATAAGTTCCTAATAAGGTCCTACTCTGAACTTCCCTGGAACATGCTAGCTCATGGAAAAGAGAAACCTTACAGTGCAAATATAGAGCTCCCAAAATTAATATGTTCCCTTTTTCATCTTTCTGCCACATTCTGTATAGGTTCCTTTTAGATTATTTGCTGTAGCACTTACAACAAGATGCATCACTGTGTAGGCCCTAGGACTCTGGCCTCTGTCTTGGTTCCCTAGATTAGAAATAAAATTTGTTCCCTACCTGTGATCTGTTAACCACATTACTGTCCCCTTTTAAATATAGCCCTAGAATCTCACAGTCTCATTCCAGATAAGGTCTGACCCCTGACTTGGAATGGAATCGAGTCCAATATTTCCAACTGTGATGCTAGAGTTGTGTAACCTCCTGAGACAACTGTCTGCAGCTGCTTTTTAGGCAATAGCACAGGTCAAGTAGATAAAAGAAAGCAAACCAAGAATGAAAACCTGTTCATGTGATTGGGAAACAGGCAAAGTTCAAATAAGGTTTTATTTTGTTGATGTTTGAACATGAAATCTAAGCAGCATAATATAGCCTTCCATGACTTACTTGCCTGTTGGCTCAAGGCTTGTGTGTTCTTTACCTTTTGGGTTCAGGTGTCAGGGCAAATTTTTATATAGGCTTGCAAAATCCTGAGCACAGATTTGAAAAATACTCAGTCTTTCTGTCTTGCCACTATTAACCTAAGCAATTGCACTAAAAAAAAAAAAAAAAAAAAAAAAAAAAACTGGGCTGAGAATCCAAAGCAAGTCCAGTGTTGTGCAAAGATAGGCTAACTAGAATCCTGAAATAGGAAAACCCAAAACAAACACAATTAATTCAAGCCAAAGTGTAATGTGCTGCTTTCATTTTTCTTGCATTATTTTCTTAGGTAGTAGATGTATTTGCTAACCCTGTGCTTTGCTTGGTATGTGTTGTATAAGCCACTTTTGAAAAATAAATTACTCACTAAATGCATAAACATCCCTTCCATATGAGTATGCAAACCTAAGTGTATACATGCACTTTTAAAGTAGAAATGACTTTTTCAAGGGCCTTTATTCCTCAAATGCATGTTCTATCTAAATGGTCAAGGGAAAAATGTGAGTTTGAGTGAGTTCTTCCGAAGTTTTAGCTCAACCTTCCTTGCTAAAAATCTTAAATTAAGGCCCCACAGTGCTGATTTCAACTGCAGAACATGCTTTCTTGGTCCCTCCCTAACCTTCTTCCCACTCCCAATTACACAGAAATTTTTTCTCACAGGAAGATCCAATTTATGCAGAGCCAAATAGGAAACAGGCCCCTTGTCATCGCCCCTTTGCAAGTATGTTAATGGGCAATCTGTACAACTAATCTGCCTTCAAATTATTCTGACAGTTTGCAGTCTTACAACAAGCTGTCAATTAAACTGCCTCCTCTCTCCCCATTCCCTTGGAAGCTCTGAAAGAAGAGATGGAGGAATCCTGCCTAGTCACAAGTCGAGATATTTTTGTAACTATAATTTTATACATTGTCAAAAAATATGAACGTTATCATATCAAATAGGTGACATCAAATTCATATTCAAGCAGATTATATATAAGGATTAAAAATAAAAAAGTCTCAAGTCTCCAAGAAAACAGACTCTGACTTGGAAAATTTAAGAAAGCATTATATTTCAAATATAAGAAAAAGAAACAGCTGGAATCTATATTTGAACATTTCTACTGATATGATATCTTCTTCTGTGATAACATTTTGATTTTTTTAGCTTTGTAAAATGAAGAATGTAAGAGCTATTGAAAAAGAAAACACTTAAGAATGGAGATAAAAATGTATCAATTTCTAAACCCCATCCAATCTGATCTTCTCTGAAGTCTTTTTCTAAATATGAAGACCCAAACAAGAGGCCTGAAGCTAATGGGAGTTGATTAGTTAATTACAGATCAACCTCTTATAAAAACTGGAAACATGGGGTCTGAATATGTTTTGTTGTTGTTGTTGTCCCTTATTTTGAATAAAAGGCTGACTGCCTGGAAAACATTTTAAAGAGGAAAAAAAAAAATCTGAGTGTTTAATTGATCCAATATATTTATTTTACAAAGAAAAGAGAATTTCTTTATGGTTAAAAATACAGAAAATTAAAAAATATTTATTAATGGCAGGTGGCTGTTATACCTTTAGACTCTCGGTCTTGGCCTCCAAAGTAAGGAATCCAGGCACAGGAGAGGATGCAAAATGTTGATTTGGGTATGGGGAGTAAATATCAGAACTTAGATTTCTGTTCTTTCCTAAAGAATGAGGAAGGAATTAGAGTTCACTCTTATTAAGTTTGTGCACTGACCCTGCTGTTCTTTCTGGATCTGCATGTCACAAGGTTACTTGTCAACTCTATGCTGAAGTTTCACTGGGAGAAGACAGGGCACAGTGGAGCCTGGAGGCAGTGCCGCCAGCAAAGTCCTTCCCCTGCATTGCTGTGTGACACATTGCAGTTTGTATATGCCGAATTACGTAGGATTATGATTCCACCAACCTAAGCACTGATATATTTACAATACTTTGCAAAAAGAAAAGGAATAATTGTGTAAAGTTATATGAGGAAATGTTTACAATTTAGTGCATGTTACCCATCAAATATTTTAAAGAAAAATAAATACATATAATCTGTCCCCTCAAGGTAAAGGCAATGTTTCAAAATTATGAGAAAGTAGTGATTTATCAAAAAATATCCATCCTACGAAGAGAACACTTTGAAACCATTTGTTTGGAAATGTTTGCCTCATTAGGGTATTAGTTTCCAAAATGTACCTGTGTCATCTATGTACATATCAATATAAAGCCACTAAAATCTGCTTTAAGATGTTCCAAATGAGGAGTTTCGGTGGGTTTTAAAAGCATTTGATGAAAATATAACCATTTATTCCTTTCTCAATAGTTTGATAGAGCAATTGTTGGATATCTAGAAAGATAGAAATTGACAAGCTGGATTTCAAAAAAGTCTTTTGCATAATTGTTCAGACAAATGAATTTTTAAAATAAACATTACAATTTCATGTGGAGCCAATGACCACCTCTTCTTGTATTTGGATCTATGTGTCTTTGTATGACATCATTTTTAAGCTATGAGAGTCATGAAAGCCAAATGAATTAAATTAACTTGTAGCCAGACTTTGTCCTATTCCATCAGCTATATATTCTAGAAAAAACAGATATATTTTAATCATGTTGGTAGCACTAAAATTCACTATTATTAGTTACCAATTAATGATAATATTTTAGTGTTAAGAAGTGTAATTGTAATGAAATATAAATATAATGTTGAATATTGCTTAGTTCCTCATTATAGAATATTTTAACATTTCTATTTTGGGGTGAGTTTTATAATGCATATGATAATAATAGTAGAACACGCCTATGATTTGTAAATAAGTATGTATGTGTATATTGTGGGCTTAAAACATTTTAACAGTGGAAGGCATTATCAAAAAGGTTAACTATCACTTCTCTCAGAAATTAGCTATGCAGCTGTCTGCATATACAGAACTGAGAATTCATTTCATTGTTAACATTCAAAATGTTATTCCCAAATATTGGAATATAGTATTGAGCCACTGCAAATACATTTGTACAAAGTATATTTATGTGATATTTAATAAGGAACGATTGCTTCTGAGAGATGCTTCATTTCCCATGTATCATGTAAACCTTTTACATATCATTCATTTATTCACTCATCCCACAGATATTTATTGTGCACCTAATATACAGAAGGTACTGTTATGAGCTCTGAGGATGCAGAAGTTAACAAAACAAAGCCTCTACTTTTAACGTTCTGGAGGGGGAGCACCCACCCAGAATTATGAGCAAAAATGTCAAGTAAATATAGGACTGATATTCCCCTGGGACGAATGGGCTGAAATAGTGCATGGGTTGTTAAGATATTGAAATATTTCTGTACCACTTGCTGTAGCACTTCCCTTGGCCTGGATACTCCAGAGCCTTCCCGGGTAACCCTCAAGCATCTCTTGAGCCAGGCACTAAAAGGTTAATGTTGGGCCCGGTGGGAAGCTGGCAGGTATCCATCCTATTGGTACCATCCAAGTGCTTATGAGTTATTATATATTCTGACTTTCACTTGTGGGTAAATATTTACCTGGAGGAGTAGTATATAAAAAGAAAGCAGCATAAAAGCTAGAGAATGAAGAGGTAAAGGAGATGCTTTTTGCACAGCACAATCAGGAAATGCCTCGGATGAGATAACATTTGAGCAGAGAGCTCAGAAAGACAGAGTAAATCACTGGTATGCATGAAAAGAACTTTCAGGACAAGGGAGGAGCCAGCTAAAGGCCGAGAGTTTGAATTTGAACACTTGATGGTATTCACACAGGACTGCTTGTCAGAATGCAAATTTTAAGAGCCCCTTCAATTTCACAACATTGAGCAGAACTTTGGGTTCAGGTGTTAAATGAATTACAGACTTTTGCACTCACCAGTTAAGCCTAATCTGAATGATGGTTTTATACAGAAGTTTCCAAATATCTGAATGATGGTTTTATACCGAAGTTTCCAAATTCGCCCTGAGTAGATTTAGTATTCAGTTTTCAGTTTCTAGATGCCTGCACTGGAATTCAGATCTAATTTTTGATGTTTTTCCATGGCATAGTTTCGTCCTTGGTTAAAACAGGAACATGCAGAATTTCCCAGTCATTTGTGCTTTCATCCACTTATTCAACAAATATCCATTAAGCCAAAGCTCCGTAAATTCTAGGAGTTTACAGTAGTTGAGAAGGCAATCATATAAATGGATAAAATAGAGTAAAAAGTGTAAATCCAAAAGCTTAGAATGTGAGTAAAGACATTGCTGACATGCCTTCTTACTCTTTCACATAATTAAAGAAATTTTTTCTTGTCATCTCTCAACATTGTCATTAGAAGGTAATTCTGAGAAATAATGAAATACATCAGCCTCATGCTTTATTATTTTAAAGCTACCTAGAGGGGGCCGGCTGTAGCCCAGTGGATAGGGCGCCAGTTCACCATATGGGAGGCCCCGGGTTTGGTTACCGGGGCCCCTCCGAGCGGGCATACCGCCTTGAGAAGGGCAAGCC
>PVKH010024842.1:0-13540 GCA_004027955.1 Chaetophractus vellerosus | reverse complement strand
TATACTGTATTTGATTTATATCACTTTAGTATTTGTAAAGTCTGAGAATTTAATTGCTGTCTCATTTTTCATTTCTCACTGCACACTGTTCTCAATATTTTGAGTTTATTGAAATGAATATTTTGATACTTTTTATTTCCATAATAATTATTTCATTGTTTTGTGCAGATGTGTAGAAATGTTTGCATTTATGTGTGTAAATTATTAAAGTGAATGAACACAAATTGTCTCATATTATGTCAGAAGCAACTGTACTGTGTATGATTATGGGCTTCCTGTGACTGGTGTTATTTAGAATTCTTTTCTGGGTCAACATTATTTATGGAACTTGTAAACTGATAGAATTGACCTGAGGCTAAGAATGGAGAGAATATATGATAGTTCCAAATATTCCAAAAGAGAAAGAATCATAAATACCTACTGAAGAACAAGTTTATTTTCATTTTCATTTTCATTTTCATTAGGAAAATTGCTCATTATCCTTTGTTTTGGAAAACTTGCCTCATACCAACATTTAACAAAGAGGAGTTGTCCTCTAATAGATTTGTCTAAAGATTCAATATCCCCTTATAGTAATTTCAATCTATATCTTCTGAAAAGATAGTGTGTCTCTCAAACATATTTCTGTGTTGTTGTTTTTTATTATTATACATCTTAAGGATGATTTTCCACTATTAACCTAAATGAGTTTTCTATTATATCAAATAAATTAGAAAAAAAATGAAATGCAAACATTACAAATTCCTATAGACACACACACACATATTCTTATAAGCAATAGGTAGATATAAATAGATTAATGAAAGATAAAAAAGATAGGTGAAGTCAATATTTATCCACAAGTGATGGTTAAGTTCACATGTCAACTTGAGAGTTTATGGTGTCTAGTTGTTTGGCCAAGCTAGCACTGGCCTAATTCTTATTATGAGGACCCTGTGTGGCTTTAAATCATCAGTACTTTGATTGCATCTATGGCATGTATAACCAACTAAGGATATTGCCTTTACCAATGAAAGAAGTCTCAACCAATCAGTTGAAGGACAGAAAGGGAGATTGTGGGATTCCAGAGATTAGAAGGAAGAACTTCTCTCTGTACTTCAGCAAGCCAGCTACTTCTGTGGAAATTATTGAAAACCTTCATCAGAGTTCAGAGTTTTCAGGCTTCCCTATGGAATTCAGACTTGTCTATCACCACAGTTGCCTAATCCAATTCTTAAAATTCCTATATATACAGTGTATATTTGTATATTACCCTGTACAATGTTTCCTTGGAAAAGCTTGCCTAATACAAATTTTCAATTGGTGATGCTTCTTGAAAAACTGAATTTTAAGTAACAGATTTCTGAATTGATTCTGGGGTTTTTGGAATTACTCTTATATTCTGATTGGATTCAAAGCATTAATGAAAATATTTCCAATCATCAAGATGTCACTGATAGACCATGGCATGAACTGACAATAGAAATATGAAAACTACCATCATTGGATACTGCTACTCAAGTGCCAATAAGAGAAAAAGCTCTGAGTGACATTGTATTTGATTCCTTAATAGAAGATCTATAATTCTGAATTTATTGATATGGGTCACTTAGAAGATATTCTGGATAAAATATAGATTGGGGTATTAGAAAGGGATCTAACAGTTTGTTCTGATACTTGCTTGAAATATGGACCAAAGTTGGGTTGGTTACATTGCCTGATGTTGAAATGCAAGAACTGCCCTAGTATAATATACATGAGAGGGTCCAAAAGTTTAGAAAAACTAGATTATTAGAATGAATTTGTCATGTTAGATCTGATCACTCATTAAGGGAATGTCCAGAGGACGTGCCTTTTACCAGGAATGTGTGAAATAAATTTGTGAAAGAAACTTAATTTTCCCTGAAATGCTCTGTGATATTTTCTTCTCTGTAGGTCAAGCTAATACTGGGGTAAATGTTGACACTGTGCTTGGTTCCTTAAAGATTATGAGGATGATCAGATCCTGGGTTGACAGAAATCCAGTGACAGCATTAATCATGAAAGAAAGGTGGGTGTGGCTCTTATAATGGACAGCAAGTCAAAGCAGTAAACAGAATATTCTGATTTACAGAGACCTAAGGTGTTGGCTACTTGGTCATTGTGTACCTAGAAGTAAAATACTTGGGCTGTCTACTCAATTCTAACTTGACTTGAATAAACAAAGTTGGTTTAGGTCAAATGAAAAAAACTCTAAATTAAATCACAAAAGCAGAAAGTCTCCCCCCTCAATCAATCTACTGTCTTGAGAAGGGTTACAGATACAGAACCTTGAATGATGGTAAGTCTAGGTCTCCTTGGGGAAGGACCATTCTGCATTAACAAAAATTTATACTGTCTACTTGCCAACCTTCCTGAATGGACCTATGGGCTTTTACTAGAGTGCATTGGGGAAAGTGAAATGATCAGATATTACCTAGATTATTAGCCAGTAAGTACTGACATTAATTCCAGAAGACCTAAAACATCACTTTTGGTCCACCAGTGAGAAAAAGGGATTTTGGAAGTCAGGCGATCAATGATACTTTAGCTCAGGCCATCTTCCACTGGATCCAGTGAGCCCCTGGATCTATTCTTTGGCTATTTCTCCAGTTTCATAATGCATAATTCAATTAGAAATACTGAGTGCCTTCCAGGATACTCACATTGGTTCCAACTCATGTTGTGAGGGCAATTATGTAAGGAAAGGACACATGGAAGTCCCTAGAACTGCCTTTATGAAAGAAAATAGTAAATAGAAACAATATTCCATTCATGGATGGGTTGCAGAGATTAGTGCCCCCAATCAGGACTTGAAGAATGCAAGGGTGGTGTTTACCACTGCATCCCTATTCAATTATCCCATTTGTCCTGTGCAGAAAACAGATGGATCTTGGGTGATGACAAATGATTATTGTAAAGCTATCCAGGTGGTCAGTTAAGTTTCAGCTCTTGTTGTGGTTGTGGTATCACTGTGTGAGTAAATTAATAGATTGCCTGGTAACTGATATGTAGCTATTTATCTGCCAAATGTTTTTTCCCCACTTCTGTTAGTAAAGACCAGCAGTAACATTTTTCTTTCCACATAATGGCCAGCAATACACCTTCACTGTCCTAATTCAGTGGTATATCAACTCCCCAGCCTTATGTCATAATCTAGTCTGCAGGTACCTTGATCACCTTTCCTGTCCATAAAGCTTCATATTAGCCCATTATAATGAAAATGTCATTTTCATTGGAAATAATGAGCAAGAAGGAGCAATTACTCTAAACTTACTGGTAAGTCATATGCATCTCAGAGGGTGGGAGATAAATCCATCAAGAAATTCAGAGTCTGCCACATCAGATATATATATATTTTTTAAAGATTTATTTATTTTATTGCATATCTCCCCTTCCCCCCACTGCGGCGATGCACCGAGAGTGGTCACTGCGCAGGCGCGGCTTTCCCCACTTGTGGACGGTCTCTGCGTCCGTTCACAGCCAGCTTTCAGTTCGCGGGTGGCTGGCTGTGCTCCATCTGTGGGTGACCTGCCCTGCCCGTGGCGGCTCTTGCCATGTCCGTGGCAGCTTCTTGCCCTGCCCACGGTGGCTCTGGCCCACCCATGGCGGTTTGCCATTCTCAAGGTGGTCTGCCCGCTAGGAGAGGTCCCCAGGAATCGAACCCGGGGCCTCCCATGTGGCATGCTGGCGCCCTATCCACTGGGCTATCAAGCTGGCCCCAGGTATATTTTTAAATATTCACTGATATGAGGCATATTGAGATATCCCTTCTTAGCTGAAAGATGTTCTTGCATCTCACCCCTCATACAAAAAAATTCACAATGTCCAGTTGGCTTCTATGGATTTTGGGGACAACATTTATTTCATTTGGATTAGCTACCCTGGTCCATTTACTGATTTACTGAAAAGTTGTTGGTTTTAAGTAGGAACCAGAACAAGAGAAGGCTCTGAAACATGGCCAATTTGCTGTGCAAGCTGCTGTGCCACTTAGGCCATATGATCCAGTATATCTAATGTTGCTGGAATTTTCAGTGGCAAGTAGAGATGTTATCTGGAACCTCTTTAGGCCCTGGTAGGAGAATTGCAGTAAAGACTGTTAGGATTTTGAAACAAAGACCTGACACCCTCTGAAGATAATTATTATCCCATAGAGAAAGAGATTTAGACCTTTTGCTTGGTTTTAGTAGAGACTGACATTTCAAACACAGGCTACAATATTACCATGAGAATTGAGTTTCCTATCATGAAGTGAATGTTGTCAAACACACCAACCCATAAAGCTGGACATGCACAGCAACACTCCATCATCAAATGGAATTAGGATATATGAAATCAGGCTATGCAAGCTCTGTAGACACAAGAAAGTTGTTACCAGAGGAAATGGCCCAAATGCCACTGGCTTCCAATCCTGACACATTATCCTCTTTTACCTAGGCAACTAACATTGACTCTCGGTAGTTCTTTATGTTCAGTTGAATGAGGAAGAACACTTAGGCCTGGTTTACAGGTGGTTCTGTAAAATATACAAATTACCCCTTAAAGTGGACACCTGCAGTAATACAGCTCCTTTCTTGACCAGCCTTGAAGGAAAGTAGTAATGAGAAATTCTCCCAGTGGGCAGATATATGAGCATTTTCCCTGGCTGTTCAATTTTCCTGTAAGGAGAAATTATCAGAGATGCATTTGTATACTTATTCATGGTGTCTGGCTAGTGTTTTATATGGATGGCCAAGGACTTGGAAGTAACAAGATAAGCAAATAGGTGAAAAACAAGTTTGGGGAAAATTATGTAGTGGGAAATAAGAAAACAAAACAAAGTAACATTTATATGCCCTATGAATGGTCACCTGACAGTGACTTCAGAGGAGGGTTTTAGTAATCATTTTGAGCATAACCCATTCTACGGATACCAGTAGCCTCTTTTCCTCCTCACTCCTGTCATTTCCCATAAGTTCATGAACAAAATGGCCATGGAGGTAGGGATAGAGCTTATGCATGGGTTCAGCTCCAAATGCTTGCAATCATCAAGGATGACCAGGCTACAGCCACTGCTGAGTACCCAATATACCAGCAGCACAGACCAACACTCTGATATGGCATCATTTTCCAAAGTAGTCAGTATGCTACATAGTGAGAAGTTGATTAAGTTGAGCCACTTATATCATGGAAGAGGCTGAATTTTGTTTTAACAGAAATAGGCACATATTTTGGGAATGGTTTTGCCTTCCATGCCTGGAAAGTTTCTAACATCTGTGGATATTAGATGCAGAATCTCTTAACCACAGCCATGGTATTCCACACAGCATTGTTTATGATCAAGAAAACCTCATTCCAATAAATGAAATGTGGGTATGGGCACATGCTCATGGAATTCACTGGTCTTCTCATCTTCATCATACTGATGCAACTGGATTGATAGAATTGTGGAATGGCCAAATGGTAGGCAAAACATTTCATGGCTCAGGCAAAGTTCTCCAGGAGACTGAATACTCTCTAAATACATGTTTTATTCTTCCCTAGCCAGGATTATTTACATTGTTTTATTCTTTCCTAAACAGGAGTCATGGGTCCTGGAAAAAGGGTTGGATGTGGGAGTGGCACCTCTTACCATTACCCCTAGTAACCCAGTCAAAAAATGTTTGCGCCTTTTTCCTGAAACATTAAGCTCTGCTTGTCTGCAGGTTTCAATGTCAAAAAGAGAAGCACTTTGACCATGAGAAACAATAATTCCATTTAACTGCAAGTTAAGACTGCCAACCAGACATTTTGGATTCCTCATGCCTCTGAATAAACAGACAAAGAAAAAAAGTCTTAGTGTGCTAGATATGGTGATCAATTCTTATCAAGGGAAAATAGGAATGCTAATAAACAATGGAGATACAGAAGATTTTTCCTGGAATATAGGAAACCCCACCAGGATGTCTTAGTATTTCCATGCCTTGTGATAAAATCAATGAAAAACCAAAGTATCCCAATCTGGCAGGATCACTAATGACCAAGAATCTTCAGGAATGAATGATTGGTCACCATACCAGGAAAAAAAAACATGAGCCAGCTGAGGTAATTGCAGAGGATAAAGGAAATATGAAATATGTGGTAGAAGAAAGCTAAAAAAAAATGCTATGATTGTTACAAATTAAAGAAATGGGAACTTTATATCAGTTATGGATATTTTTCCTAGTTTATTATGCATATATATATATATATATTTTTTCTTCCCTGTCTTATCCCTTTATCATGTAGCAGAAGTAGTATTAACTTTATGATAAAGAACTTAATTTACAGGATACCAAAGTTAAGAGAGAATATTACTCATTTTATGGGGGAAAAGTTAATGTGTTTCCAGTTTTACACAGGAAAGTTGTATTATTTTAGGCAAAAATATGACTTACTTGTTTTTATTTACAGGATACATATGGTTTAAAGACACCTGTATGTGTTCCAAGATGACAAGGGGTGGGCTGTGATGTTTAAGTACATGCAAAAATGTTTAACATTCATCAATAGATGGGCCATCCAGAAAGAATACTTAAGGAAATAGAGAATGTGAATAATATAGTGAAAGAACTAGACCTAACAGACATATACAGAACATAGCACCTTGTGACAGTTTGATATTGTTTATGAATTCCAAAAATAGTTATTGGATTATGTTTGTAAATTGGTCTTTCCCTCCAGGCATATTAAATTATATTGGATTCTGAGGTTTCACTGTTTAAATAATGATTAAGGCAATATTGGACCATATCCATATGACAATGCCTCCCTGCTCAGTTGGTGGGTGGGGACTCACAGAGAAAAGACATGGCAAAGGATAAGAGTTGAGAGTTTTGAACCAGAACCTGGAAAGTAAACACACAGGAGAATGCAGAACAACTGAACCCAAAGAGAATCTAGCCTGTGAGATAGAGACAGAGCTGTTCACCTGGTAGTCCACAGCTGGCCTTGTGGAGAAAGGAGAGCAGCCGAGCCCAGAGAGCGATAAGCCCCAGGAAGAGATGAACCCAGGAAACCTGAACCCTTGCAGATTTCTGCAGCCATCTTGCCACAACACATGGTAATAGACTTTGGTGAGGGAGGTAATTTGTGCTTTATGGCCTGGTAACTGTAAGCTTCTACCCCAAATAAATGCCCTTTATAAAAACCAACCAATTTCTGGTATTTTGCATCAGCACCCCTTTGGCAGACTAATACATACCCCAAAATAGCAGGATATACATTCTTTTCAATTGCACATGGATCATTCTCCAGATCCAATTTGGGTCACAAAACAAGTCTCAATAAATTACATATATTGAAATTATACAAATATTTTTTTCTGGCCATAATGGAATGAGCATGATACCAATAGACAGAAAATTGGAAATTTCACAAATACATGGTTTTTAAATAACATACTCAAACAATCAGTGTGTCAAAGAAAAAATAGAAAGGGAAATTTCTTAAGAATAATGAAAATGAAATCAAAACAGTAACAATTGGGGTGGAGTGAAGGCATTGCTGAGAGGGAAATGTTTAGCCCTAAATACTTACATTTAAAAAAGAAAATGGTAAAATCATGATCTATTTGCACATCCTGAAGAACTAGAAAAAGAACAGCAAACTAATCCCAATGCAAGCAGAGGAAAGAAATCACAAACATTAGAGCAGAAATAAATGAAATTGAGAATAAAATATAGCAATAGAATAAACAAAGTCAAAAGTTGGTTCTTTGAAAAAATAAATAAAATTGAAAAAATCCTTAGTTGGGCTGACAGAGAAAACAAGAAAGAAGAAACAAATATAATCAGAAATGAGAGGGTGGACTTTAGTATGCCCCCCCCCAAATAAAATGGACTATAAGCAGATACCAGAAACAATTACATGACAGGAAATTAGACAACTTAGATGAAATGAAAAAATTCCTAAAAAACAAATGTATCCTACAGTGGCTATTATGTCTCCAACAGAACAATTACAAATAAAAGGATTTAATCTGTCATCCAAAACTTCCCAACAGAGAAAAGCTCAGGAAAAAATGGTTTCACAGTTGAATTCTACCAATCAATGCCAAGAAAAAATAATACTAATCCTGTTCAAACTCTTCCAAAAATTGAAGTGGAGGAAACTCATTCTTTGAGGCCAGCAGCTCTCTAATACCAAAGCCAGAAAATGATATTATATGCAAAGAAAATTAGAAACCAATTTCCCTTCTGAATATACATGCCAAAATCCTTAACAAAATAATTGCAAATTGAATCCATCAGCATATTAAAATAATTATACACAATGAACAAATAAGTTTTATTCCAGGTATGAAAGGGTGGTTTAAATAAGAAAATCAAATTAATACATCACATTAGCAAAAAGAAGGGAAAAGCTCATCATCACCTCAACTGACAGAGAAAAGGCATTTTATCTCCTGCCCACCTAAACATCACAAACCAAATCCTTAAGTCTAATTATTTTATTTAGTTCATATCAGTGAGACCATACAATATTTTTCCTTTTGTGTTTGTCTTATTTCACTCAACATAATATCCTCAAATTTGCTCCATATTGTCTGTCATGACTTTCCCTAATTGATATTTTCTTGTGATATTACATCATATGAACATACCACATCTTGTTTACCCATTCATTGTTTGATGGGCATTAGGTTGTTTCGATCTTTTAGCAATTGTGAATAATGTCACTATGAACACTGGTGTGCAATTTTTGTTAGTGTTCTCACTTTCAGTTTTTCTGAATATATTCTTAGTAGTGGAATTACCAGATTACATATTTAGTTTCCTGTGGAACTGCCATTCATTTTCCACAAAGGTGCACCATTTTACACTCCCACCAACAGGGAAGGGGTTTTCTTATTTCTCCATTTCTTCTCCAGTACATGTAGGTGTCTGTTTTGTTTTTCCCTTAATGACCATTCTATATGGTGCAAGATGATATCTCATTGTAGTTTTGACTTGCATTTCCTTAATTGCTAGTGATGTTGAATATTTTTCTATGTGTCTTTCAGCCATTTGTATTTCCATTTCTGAAAAATGTTTATTCAATTATTTCCCAATTTTCAGTTGTGCTCCTTGTCATTTTGTCATTGTGTAATCTCTTTATATAACATGAAGATAAATCCCTCAGCAGATATAAAGTTTCTGAAGATTGTTTTCCCATTGAGTTGGCTGTCTTTTCACCTTTTTTACAAAATCATTTGAAATATGAAATTGTTTAATTTTGAGGAGTACCTATCTATTTTTTTTTCCTTTTTTGCTTGTAGTTTGGGTGTAAAGTCCAAAAACCACCAACTAAAAAATCTTGAAGAGTTTTTTCCTAAATTTTCTTCTAAGATTTTTATGGTTCTCATTTTTATATTTATGTCCTTGATCCACTACAAAATTTATTTGGAAAGGTAAGAGACCCCAAATCACCAAAGACATATTGAAAAAGAAAAATGAAGTTTGAGGCATAACACTACCTGATTTGAAAACATACTACAAAACTACAGTGGTGAAAACTGCATGGTTTTGGCACAAGGATAGACACATTCACTAATGGAACCGAATTGAGAGTTCTGATATAAATCCTCACATATACAGTCATCTGATATTTGACTAATGATGTATCTCATGTTTTACAGAACATTTTCAAAAATTGTTTTTATCATATGTCTATTTATAAATATGTCCTCCTTTACTTTAACCCAATAATCTTTTTTTTATCTTTTTAAATTATGTGCATTTCAAGGTGATTTGCAAACATTAATTCTCTTTACCTCTATGCCCTTCAGGATGCATACTGTTAACTGAATATAATCAGTATGGCACCTTTTTGTTTATTGGCAGTATTTAGAGTAAAAATCATGAAATTTAAACTTCTGTTATTCTAAGAAATTTGGTAAATATATTACCTGTATTATGCAAAATCTAACAAAATATATTATATTACCATAATCCCAGTAAATTACCTTGGATCTTTCTAGTAAATCCTCACTAGAACTTTTGGTCCATTAATTTACTTACTGCTTTTACCATAAGATAGTTTTCCTGCAATAAACATTTATATGAACACAATGGTTAATCACATCACACAATGGTCAATCACATTTGCAAGTACCTTTTTCAAAAGTTGTATTAATTTTTGTGAGAGTCATCAGTGTTGTCAGCAGTACATTAGTTTATTAATATTAGTGTTTGAGTAATACTAAATTTTGTAAACATTTCACATTTTATTAATCAATTTTCATTTGATGGTCACCTAAGCCCTATCTGTGCTTTACTTATTAGGAATAAAGTTCCTGGAACTTTCATATATGTTCTATGTTACTTTGGATATAAGTTTTTAGCCCACTGGGTACCTAATGAAGACTGGAACCACAGGTACATATTAAATGTAGTACACAGTTTCATAAGTAATAGCCCATTTGCAATATGTAACTATCAATGGTTTTATCCCAAGCATGCAAGAGTTGTTAAAGTCAAGAAAATCAATTAGCATAATACATAACACTGATAAATTGAAGAAGAAAAATCACATGATCCTCTAGATTGATGCATAAAATTTGTTTAAGAAAATATTGCAACTTTTATTGATTAAAAAAATTCCAAAAGACAGGAACAAAAGGAAGCTTTCTCAATAAGGTAAATTGCATGTAAGAAAAGCTAACAGGCAGCATTGTATTCAACAGTGAAAGAATGGAAGCTTTCATGCTGAGATCAGGAACAAGAATGCCCACTACTATCACCTCTGTTATTCAATATTGTGCTAGATGTTCTAGCTAGAACAATTAAGCTAGATAAAGAAATAAAAGGCACCCAAATAGGAAAGAAGTAAAAGTTTCACTATTCACTGATGATATGAACCTATATATAAAAATACTGAGAAATCCAAAACAAAGCTACTATAACTAATAGATGAGTTCAGAAAAATGGTGGTATGCAAGATCGATGAGCAAAAATCAGTAGAGTTTCTATATACCACTGATGTGCAATCTGAAGTGGAAATCAGAAGAAAATCCATTTGTAATAGTGACTTAAAAAATCAAGTATTTAGTAATTAACTTAACCGAGGACATAAAGACCAATATTCAGAAAACTATGAAACATTGCTAAAAGAAACCAAAGAAGACTTAAATAAATGGAAGGACATATTGTGTTCATGGATTGGAAAACTAAACAGCATTAGAGTGTCAATTCTAACCAAACTGATTTACAGATTCAAGACAATCTTAAGAAATATCCAAAAAGCTTTTTTTTTTCAAAAATGGAAAAAGCAATTATCAAATTTACTTTCAGTGGTGAGAGGTCCTAAATAGCCAAAAATATCTTAAAAAGAATAATGAAGTTGGAGGACTCTCACTTCCTGGTTTTAAAGCATATTACTGAGCTACACTTGTAGAAACAGCATGGTGATGTCATAAATTCAGACAGATGAATCAATGAAAACAAATCAATAACTTAAAAATAGACCCTCACATCAATGGTCAAGTAAATATTTTATTTAATAAATCAGTTTTATTGATACATATTAATATAGCATAAATCCATCCAAAGTGTACAGTCAATGGTATTGGGTATAATTACATAGTTGTAAATGCATAATACCTTCATTTGTACAGTATTTTCATTATTCCAATAATAACAAACAAAAACAAAACAAAAAATCACCTCACCACCTCTCAATACTTCTGTACTAATTCTGCTATATATAGCTGCTATTCTGTATTTGTCTCTCTAGGTTATATTTTTTTTTTGTAAAAACAGTTTTTTGTAAGCAATATCACCCATATTCATGTTTTACATGAGGTTTTACTATGTTTTACTGTCCCACATTACATTTTTAAACTTTTCTTCTACTAATATAGATGGCCTTAAATGTATCCTTTCAACCACTCTCCTAACAATATAATTCTGCTTGTTACAAACACTATGATGTGTTTTCACCATTTTTATTCATTTCCAAAGATTTATAAACAACCTTTTACCAATTCTGCACAGATTAATCCTCGGCATTCCATTCTCTACCCACATTTTATTTACTTATATAAGTATAAACATAATATTTATATTCTAAATATTAATTCCATGATGTATTAGCCAGCCAAATGGATGCTGATGAAAAATTCCAGTACACTGTTGGGTTTTGCAAAGGGCATTTATTTGGTGTAGAAGCTTACAGTTACCAGGCCATAAAGCATAAGTTACTTCCCTCACAAAAATCTATTGCCATGTGTTGATGTGAGATGGTGGGTGAAGTCTGTGAGGGTTCAGTCTTCCTCCTCCTCCCAAGGCTCCATGGTCCTAGCTTCTTCCAATCTCAGCTGCAGGCTAGGACAAGTCTTGTCTCTCTCCCAGGACTAGTTTCTCTCTGTGTTCAGCTTCTCTGCTCTCTCCAAAAGGCAAAAGGCTCATCTCAGTTACCAGGGCTTCTGTCATGTCTAATGGAGCCTTTTCTCCTTCTTCACATATCTGCTTCTCTGTGTGTTTACTTCACAAGGCTCCAGCATTAAAACTCCAGCATCAAAGATCTAACTTTCTCTTATGACATATGCTACTCTCATGGCCCAATCAAAGTCTTAATCATAATCTAATCAAGTTAAAAGTGAAACCTCTGAATCCAATCCAATCTAATATGCCCAGAGGAACAGACCAGTTCACAAGCATAATCCAATATTTATTTTTGGAACTCAGAAATAACATCAAACTGCTACACATGTGTTTACACAATATACTTGGTTCATTTGTAGTACCTATTTATATATCATGGATATTTAACCCTTTTCAGATACGTGATTGTCAATTATTTTCTTTCATTGAATCAACTGCTTTTGCACCATTTTATCAGAGTCCTTTGTGGTGCAAAAGTGCTTAATTTTGAGGAGGTCCTATTTATCTATTTTTCTTTTGCTGCTTGTGCTTAGAGAGTAAGCTTTAAGAAACCAGAGGCTACCACAAATTCTTGAAGAAGTTTTCCTATATTTTCTTCTAGAAGATTTATGGTTGCTATATTCATATTTAAGTCCTTGTTCTATTTTGAATAAATTTTTGTGTAAGTTGTGATATAGGGGTCTTCTTTCTTCCTTTTGCATATATATAGCCAGTTCTCCAAGCACCATTTGTTGAGTATATTGTGCTGGGCAAGTTGGGAGGGCTTGAAAGCATCACAAAATGTTAAGCCCTGGCTCGCGGACCGCTCTCACAGATCTCCAGCAGACGAATCTCATGCAAACAGCATAGGGTTTATTGATACCAGCATGCTGGGACACGCAGCGTACTCAGAACATAGAGCAGTGGCCGTGTGTCCCTTTCATATCTCAAGGCCTCTTTATATCCTAAGCAAAGCGTGGTTACAGAAGCGAAAGAGCATAGTTACAGGACTTCTGATTGGCTAATCGCAAGCGTGGGTACAGAAGCGAAACAGCTTGGTTACAGGAAACGGCGCTCTGCCTTCCCGTAGATAAACAACCCCTCACAGGATGATCTTATCTCAGGAGACACTCTGTCGCTGGCTGGTTGAGGTCAAGACATGCACTTCCTCCATATCTTTTGGCTGGGTGGAGGAAGTGCAC
>PVKH010024841.1:0-13541 GCA_004027955.1 Chaetophractus vellerosus | reverse complement strand
CTCAGGGTCTATAAGAGGAGCTTCCCCAAGTAGAGATTTTTCCCACCGCTGATCTAAATAAGGTTTTCGCTGTCTCCCCACTCTTCACCTTCATTGCTTGACCCTTTCTAAGGGTTAGAATTCTGCAGCCAGAATTGACACAATCAATAAATTTTTTGCTATAATCACTTTTTAATTTTAAACATTTTGTTCTCCATGGCTATATTTTTACCACCTTTAATCTCCATGACAGTGCTATGAAGTAATTACTATCATGCCTTATTTTACAGATGAAAAACCTAAGGCTTGGAAAACTTAGATGATTCAGTCAAGACCACATAGCTAGATAAAAGGGAAGCAGATTTCAAACTCAGGGCTGTCTGATTCCAAACTCCCTTTTATCTTTATAAAGTTACTTAATTTTTAATTTAAATATGTATACACATAATTTAAAAGGCAGATTATTCTTTTGTACTTCTCTATGTCTAAATACATGACTTATATTGTCATTTTTTGGTCTGTTTTAATAATCACCCTCTTACTTGTAGTTAGAGGATGTGGGTATTTAACTCTCTTCCAGTCCTTTCTCCCACTGTCATCTCACTTCCACAGCCCACCATTATGATTATATCAAAATTTTGCTTGGAAACTAGTCTCAATTTTCAATGGATATTTTACTATGTTTAAACTCTATTGCTAGCTAAGCTATAGAGTATGTACTATGAAGCTATGTAAATATTATCTTCCCTTGGATTTCATTTCCTATTTGTTAATGATAATTAGAAATAAAATTGAATTTGTTATATTGACCATATATCCAGTAATCTTTCTAAATTAACTTCTTAATGCCAACAGCTATCTATAGATCTTTTGGCTTCTCGACAACCAAAATTATGCCTTTGAATAATGACAGACTCCCCTCTTCCTTTCCAATCCCTTTTAAAAAAATTTTAAGTCGACTTTATTGAGGTATAATTCACATACAGTAAGGTGAATTAATTTAATTTTTGTTGGGGATTGAATTATGTACCCCAGAAAAACATGTTCTTAATCATAATCCATTTCTGTGGGTGTGAAACCATTGTAAATAGAACCTTTGAAAGATGTTAATTTTAGTTCATGTGTGGACAACTGGATCAGCTTGGACTTTAATGTGGATTACTGGAGTCCTTTATAAGCAGAATGAAATTAAGACACGAGAGAGAGAAAGCCACGAGAAGGAGTCAGCAGTCAACAGAACCAGAAAGAGAAAGGAAAAGATATCGCCATGTGCATTGCCATGTGACGGAAAAGCCAAGGACCAAGGATCACCAGCAGCCAGCCCCGGAATGCCACAATCCTCAGGGGGAAAGCATTGTCTAGCTGGTGCCTCCATTTTGGGCTTTTCCTAACCTCAAAGCCATGAGCCAATAAATTCCTGTTGTTTAAGCCAACCTGTTGTGTGTTATTTGTTTCAACAGCTGGGGAACTGGGAAAATTGTACAATTCAAAAGGTTTTGACAAATGAATGCACCCTGGCCGGTATCACCACAAACAAGATACAGAACATGTCTATTGCCCCAAAGGTTCCCCTGTATTCCTTGCCAGTCAAGAGTATCCCACGTCCTCTACCCCAGGCAATCACTCATCTATTACTGTCCCTATATATATTATTTTATTTTCTAGAGTTCTCTAGTGTGTCTCCCATTTCACTTCTGATATTGTTTATTTGACCTTCTCTCATTTTGTCATTCCATTTTTGTCAGAAGTATATCAGTTGTATTAGTCTTTCCAAATAAACTTTCGGCCTTGTTGATTTTCTCTGTTGTATGATTGTTTTCCATTTAATTGATTTCTGCTCTTATTTTTACTATTTCCTTCTTTAGATTATTTTGCCATTTTCTTTTTTAACTTCTTGATGTGGATGCTGTGATAATTGATTTTCAAACTTTCATCTATTCCTAATAGACTATAAAAATTTCTTTCTAAACACAGTCTATCTACATCCTATATATTTTGATATGTTGCATTTGTAATATCATTTCCTTCAAAATATTTTTAAAATTCCACTGTCATTTCTTCTTTGATTCATGGGTTATTTAAAAGTATATTTATTCCAAATACAAGAGCATTTTCTGGTATAATCTTTTTGTTATTAATTTCCATCTAATATGGTCAGAATATATTCTGTATGATTTCAATCTTTGAAAAAATTTTAGATCTTATTTTTAAATATTGTAAGTTTACCACATGTATACTTAAAAAGCACGTATATTATACAGATTTCTATATGAGTAAATTAGGCTGATTGTGTTAACTGTGTTGTCAAGTCTCTTATATCTCTACTGTTTTTGTCTATTCATTCTCTTGATTACTAAGAAAGTCAAAGTGAGATCTCCCAATACGACTGTGGATTCATATATTTTTCTGTGTATTTCTATTAATTACTGTGTTAGATGTCTTGAGACCATATTATTAGATAATTATATGTTTATAGATACTATATCTTCCTGGTAAAACAAATCTTTTACCTAATTATAACATGGCCCTCTTTAACTCTAGTAATACTCCCTGCTTTAAACTATACTTTAGTATTAATATGGTATGCCTATTTTATTTTGAAATCTAATGTATTGAGGTAAAATTTCTTACAATAAAATTCACTCTTTTAACTGTACAAGTTAATATGATTAAAATGTATATGACCATGAAAACATTACCATGATCAAGATATAGAATATTTCCATCACTCCATCATGTTCCTTCTTGCCTCTTTGGAGTCCATCTATCTAAGTACTTGCACTACCTATGTCCCTGTTTTATCTTCTTTATTGCCTTTAAAAATTTTTATTCCAGTTTTCTCTTCTATAAGCTTGTTGCTAATACTATACTTAATTACTGTTATACATATTATAATTGTTATATAAAATTATCACAGATAATGAGTTTTACAGAAGAATGCTATACTGTTATACATTGTGGAAGTATTCTTTTATTGGTTACCCTAAAGTTTACACGATGCTTCTTGACTGATTTTTCTCCCTTTATTTTTAAAGAAGCTTTAGATTGCATAAATGTTACATCAAAAATATAGGAGGTTCCCATAAAGCCCATGCCCTCCCCCTCCCACACTTTCCCACATTAACAACATCTTTTATTAGTGTGGTACATTTGTTACAATTGAACACATATTGAAGCATTTCTACTAATCATAGTCTATAGTTTACATTATGGTGAACACTTTGCACCACACAATTTTATAGATTTTGACAAAATGTGTAATGGCCTTTATCTGTCATTGCAATGTCATGCAGAACAATTCCAATGTCCCAAAATACCCAATGTTATACCTATTCTTCCCTCTCTTTCCCCTCAGAACCTCTGGTGACCATTGTCTTTATATCAATGTGACAAGTTCTTCCATTGCTGGAATAATAATAAGTCTAATTTAGTCCATTGTTGCGTTCCCCACTTATGTTTTTTCATTCCTCAATCTTGAGGATTTAGGGATGGTGATGCCCACTCTGTTTCTGATTGAGAGGGGGCTTAGATCCCATGGGGCAGATGGATGCAAGTGTCTTGCTAGCAGTTGGAGATACTCTCTGTTTTGGGGGATGGGCATTGTCCATCATCATCCTTTTGTTAGTTGTCCTGGATGAGTCTGATGAACTGGAGAGTAGGTGTTGGCTGCAACTCTGCTGAGATTCAGGGCTCAACTAGCATATGGACAGCTGGAAGATTTAAGTCTCTGGGACATATATTTATCAGGTATAGTGCTAATTAAAGGTTCAAATAAAGGGGGCAAAAGAGCCATGTGTAGGAAAATTATAAATGAGTCTAACTCTGATACATTGAGGAGATAGGTTATCATATGTTCCAAAGTAAGGCCCACTGATGGAGTTCTGATTTCCTGGGGTTGTCTACCCTGCCTATGCTTCTTGACTTGTTAAGGTCCAACATGAATTATTACTTTTACCATGTCCCAGTCAATGTAAGGGCAATAGAACGCTTTAACTCCAAATATCCATTCCTGACATATGTGCTATTGTAATTGGTTATTTAAATTCTGTATATATTTCAAATCCTATAAGAATTTTTATTTTTTACAGACACTATTCATTTAGAGTTACACATGTTGATATTTTCTTCTTCCATGTATTTTTGAGCTTCTTTCTGGGAGCATTTTCTATCTATTTGGTATTCCTTTTAGTCTGCCCATGACTAATCCTCTCTATTTTTGTCTCTGCCTTTATTTTGTTCTTTATTTTGCCTTTGTTTTTGAAATATATTTTCCCTGAATATAGGAGTTTGTGTTGACATTAATTTTCTCTGTACTTTGAAGACATCACACCATTGTTTTCTGGCTTCTATTGTTTCTTGTGAAAAGTCAACTGAAGATAATATGTCTTTTAAATCCATGTGTTTCAATATTTTCTTTTTCTCTGGTTTCCATCAATTTTATTGTGATATACCTACGTGTGATTTTCTTTGTGTTTATTCTGATTGGGATTTATAATGTTGAATCCAAGGCAAAGTAACTTTCTAGTTTTTGATGTATTTTCAGTCATGATGTTTTTTAATATTGTCTCTGCCCTCTTTTTTCTATCTTCTTTTTTCTATGGCTTTAATTACTTGTCACTATATTTCATGTGCCTCATACAGTCTTCTCTGTATTTCCCTCCTTTTGTCTCTTAGTTTGCCAAAGGGCTGCTGATGCAAAGTACCAGAAATCTGTTGGCTTTTACAATGGATTTACTTGGGGTAAAAGCTTACAGTCCCAAGACCCTGGAATGTCCAAATGGAGGCGTCAGCAGAGATGCTTTCTCACCAAAGTCAGCTACTTTTGATCCTGGCATTGCCATCACATGGTAAAGCAAGATGGCCGCCAACCTCTGCGGAGGGCTCTGCCTTCCCCCTCCGGAATCTCCCTTCTCCTGATGTTCAGCTGTGAGCAACAAGGCATAGGGCTTGTCTCTTTCTGGGCCTCAGCTCTTTGAGCCTTTCCGGGGTTTCTGTTTTCTTGCAGTTCTCTCTCTCACATGACGAAATCAAACACGGCAGCTCTCTTTTCCTGTGTCTGTCTGTGTGTCCGTTTATATATGACCCAGCAAGGGGGTGGAGACCCAACCTGAGTCACACCTCACTGACGTAGTCCAATCCAAAGCCCAACAGTGATCTTATCAAGTAATCTAATCAAAGGCCCCTCAACTGAATTTAATGCAATCAAAAGGTATCACACCCAGAGGAATAGATTCATTTACAAACATTCTTTTTTTGGGATTCATAAAATAATCTCATACTGCCCCAGTCGGTGTGTTAGGTTGCATTTTGTATTCCATTGAAAGACATGTTCTTAATCTTAATCCATGTTCCTGTGGATGTGACCTCAAGTGCAAATAAGACCTTTCAAAGATATGATTTTAGTTGAGATGTGACCCAACCGAATCAGGTTGGGCCTTAAACTGTATTACTGGGTCTTTCATAAGTAAAAGACATTTGGATACAGTCAGAGAAAGCCACAGGGAGGAACCAGAAGCCAGAAGTCATCAGAAACCAGAATGGACACAAGGAGAGAGAGCACCATGTGACAGAAGAGAGGGGTGAGAGCCAGGAACCCCAAGGATTGCAGCAAACCAGCACCAAAATACAACTGAGCCCAGGAGGAAGCAAGCCCTGCCAATACCTTGATGCTGGACTCATAGCCTCCAAAAGCATTAGACAGTAAATTCATGTTTAAGCCAACCCATCGGGTGGTGCTTGTCTCAGCAGCCTGGCAAACTACAACAGTCAGTATTTCCTTCTGACCTATCTTCTTGGGTTGTGTGCAGTCTGTTGTAAGCTTATTCACGGAGTTCTCCATTTTAGTTACAGTATTTTTCAGGTTTAGAATTTACTTTTAGTTCTTTTCTACAGTTTCTAATTCTGTGCCAAAATTCTCAATCTTGTTGTTGTTGTTTTTTTAGCTTTTCAAGCTCTTGATCATAGCAATTTTATAGTCTGCATCTTTTAACTCCATTTTTTGTATCTCCTGTCAGTCTTTTGATTTTTTTCCCTTGGATTTTGGATTAGTGTTGCCTTTTCACATGTTTCACTAAATTATTTTTAGTGTTTTAATTTTTAATTTTGAAATTATTACAAAACAAGTTATAAAATCAAATTAGGGTGTTTCCCTCTTAAGGGATGAAGTGTCACCACTTGGAAAGAAATTCTATAAGCAGTATATTATTATGAGCATATTTAGGCTATTTAGCTTCACCCAGCTTCCCAAACGCCTAGTGATTCTTAGTTGTCCACTCACATTTAAGATTTGGGGACTAAACTTTCTGTGTATTTCACTGAGGAGTGATCTGGCTGGACATTTTCTCTGGAGAATTCCAAATGTCAGTTTCTTTAAGTCTTTTTTTTTTTCTCTCTCTCTCTTTTCTCTCTTGAGCTCATCAGATTCCTCTGAGGAATCTCTTTCAATCTTTTAGTCTGAAAGGTATAAACTTGGCAGAGGGCCTCAATATTCAGTGTGAAAACCTTAATTTAATACCTCAGTTTATTTTTTATTTGAGAAGTTATGAGTTAACAAAACGATCATGTATACCATACAGGACTCCCACAAACTGCTCCACCGCCAACACGTTACATTGTTGTGACACATTTGTTAGAAATGATGAAAGAACCTTGTCACAATACTATTGCCATTCATAGCCCATAGCCTACATTTGGCATATTTTTACCACAAACCATCTTATTATTAATACCATGTATCAGTATTGTATACTTGTTATAGTTCATGAGAGAACGTTCTCATATTTGCCGTGTTAATCACAGTCTAAACTAAGATGAACTCTTAGTTTCATTACAAAGTTGTACTGTCATCAGCTCAGATCATTTCAGAATGTTTCCATTAAGCCAAAAGGAAAAATCTCATACTTCCTTATGCCCTTCACTATTGACCCTTAGCATTGATATATTACCTTCTTTGCCATTGTTGTAAAAAATATTACAATATTACTTTTCAGCTATAGTTTATACATTACATTGGTTGTATTTTTCCCATGTGTCTCCATATTCTTAACACCTTGTATTTGAACTATTAGCCACAATCATCATCCACCACCTAAATCACTCTAATGCCCCAGTTTTTAATGTGGTACCCTGTTTTCCAGGTATCAGAGGTCCTCCGTTTCACCCCACTCAGAGACAGCCCCTCTAGTTATCTGCCTGTGCCAAGGTGAGAGAGGGGATCTGGGCTTTTTAAAAAAAGATTTTCAGTTAGTCACTCCTATTTTTAGCCCCACATTTCCCTCACTTCCACACAGCATTGATTCTTTGCACTTTTTGGCAATTTACATTTTTCTTGATGTAATTCTAATTTTCATTGGTGTCACCCTCTGCCACCCTAGGATTCAGTGTTTTGGAGTCTCTTAAGCCGGTTATCAATCTTTCTTCTTTACATCTTCTAAAATTTCGTTGCTGGCATTTCCTCTTTCATTCTCTTTGACCTTGTGGGCCTGTCCTTTTAAAACTTTCAGTTACCTTCGTTTAGGATTTCAATGGGGAACACAGGCTGAAGAGTACAATCAAACACACCTTCTTTAACTGAGACTATTCAAAAATATACAATACTGTTTCCAGTGGTCACACTTGAATAGCAGTTTCAGCCTCCATATTTAAAAAGAAACCCGAGGACACAAGTGAGACATAAATATCCTAAAAATATGTATAGGTAGAGAAAAATGAGATGACTTATTTTAAAGTTAAGGGGGGAAATGGACACACACGTGTCCTAAGTGAGGACTTAAAAGTCGTTAAAGAGGAAGAATTTGCTTGTTTGCTTACCAACAAACTCATTCTTTAACTTTGAAGATCCCAGAGTGCATTGTCCTCAGAGTTGAACCAGGAACAATCTGTCTCCCTGGGGGACCACAACAAACTGCCTCAAGAGACACTTAGGATTGCTACAAATTAAGGACCTGCCTCTGCTTTTCTATGACTCCCGCTTTCATAGGATTGATATTTCTTAACTCCTGCTTCTCATTCACACCCACCTGCCAAATTAGGACCCCTGCCCCGCTGCTTGCCCTTGCAATAGCCTCTCCCTTAATTAACTCTTCCTATTTTTTGTTTCTTGACCTCTTGGTGCTTGGCAAATTCCTGGGCATTGTGCGGGTAACTCACCCAGGACCTACTGAATTGATTGAATCATAAAGTGTCCCTAAAGAGACACAAGCCCATGATCCTATGATGTTACCTTGGTTTCCTCACTTCTGAGTTGTCCAGATGAGAAAATGTGATTAAAGGAAAGTCCTCCTATCTATCATAATCAGGAGGATAGATGGTTGTTAAGCAAATCAAATCTGTTAATGTAAAAATGCATTCAGACTATCATTTAATTTTAATCTAAAATACATAAATATTTATTTATTCATCAATATTTTTAGGTAGAGCTAAGGTGTTTTCTTTGGATATGAGTCTAATTGGAGTAGACCTTACCTTGCTTGGATAAATCTCACCCTTAATACACAGTGGATGATTTCCAGTCTGTTCCTTTAGGTTCCAGATGCTGGCAAAGCAATTTTAGTGAAGGGATTGTCTTAATTTTTAGAAGTCTTAGAAGTCATCCCCTCCTTCCCCCACACAAAAGTGTTTTAAAATGGGTCCTGCTCACATCTAATATGATAGTAAATTGGCTTAATTTTCATCAGGTCTTCCAAAACATTACTCTTAATTCCTATAGAAAAATAAATTCTTGCAACTGTATTAGTTTCCTTTTGCTACTGTAACAAATTGCCACCCATTCTGTAGGTTAGATTTACCATACAGGTCTCACTGGGGCAAAAATCAAGGTGCCAGATTAAAAATTTCCCATGGCATGTTCTGTATGTTTGCCACTTCTGAACAGTCCATTTCCATTATTAAAGTGCCCATCCTTGACACTTACATAGCAGGAACTATGTCTATTCAATTTTCAACCAACTCATAGCCCTTTCAACTATGCCTGACACCTAGTTTGTGCTCCATAACTATTTATTTTAAGTTGGGCCATTGCAATGGTGAGTTGGACAGTCATGGAGTTAATCATTCAACCAGATGGTTTCTGTCTCAGGATTTTTATGCCAGAGAAGCTAAGTATGTTTATAATATTATGCTGTTTGTAGAGCTTCTGGCCAAGTGGCAACACTTCATCCTCTAAGAGAAAAAAAACCCTAATTCACTTTTTAAAAGTTGTTTTGGAATCTTTTAAGAACTGTTCCAGTGTTCTGTGGCTGGATTGAATTCATGTCCCCAGTTGTGTTGCTGTACTATATTCTCAGAGCTGGCACTAATGGTTGGTTGAAAATATCAGTGGAAAGAGACCTACTACTGCTAAGAATTTACTAATGCAGCTGGAGGCCTGAAAGAGGGAGTGAGGGTAAGAATTTACTGATTACAAGCCTCTGTGAAGAAATTGAAATAAGCTGGCCATTTAGACTCTTAGATTTGTAACTTAAGCCACTGAAATACCTCACAACCAATCACACACACACATTCTGTAAAAATGTTTGCAGGAAACTATACTTAACTCTTACTCTAGATGATATATGCTAATGGTTTCCATTTAATCCTAATTTCTTCTATTTGACTGTATTCTGATATAATACAGGTACACACTAAATTGATTTCATGTCTCACTCATGCTTTGTGACCAGTAGTTTCAAAACACAGGATTTTAGAATTCCTGGCAGAACTTTGGTCACTCAGTCTTCATATGAACAATTCTAGCATGGAAAGGTTTAAGTTCAAGACAGTAAGGCATCTAAATAGCCTAAGTGCTCTACCACGTTTTCTAGCCTGCCTGGTAGAGCAGAGCCCTGTTACTTGTTCTGGTCAAATGGCTGTGAACAGAAGTGCCAATTCTAGGTGGAAGCAGTGAAAGATGGTGTAAAATTCCAAACTTTCCTCTTGCTGACAGGACCCTGAGATCACAGGCTGAGATGACACAACCACAAGATGGTGTTACTTCCATAAGATTGGGTCCTTGAGAGTCTCTGTGAACAAAGAGTGCCCCACCAATCCGTGCCAGACATGTGGCATGGGCAAGAAATTAACCATTTGTGCTTGAGGATGTGTGTGTGTATGTGAAGCCATGAAATTTCCGGGTTAATTTGTTGCCACGATACAACCCAACCTACCTTGACTCACACATTAGACTTCATTACCCTTTTTCAACCAGGTTTTATTGAGAACCTACTATGTGGACTAATAATAGTGTGGACTTTGTTTAACTGTTAGGATCTTTGAGTGGGTGCCCAATAACTAACTCTTACTTTCCTCCAGCAGAGCTCTGAATCAAATAATAAATGAAAAAAGAGTCAGTAGTGAGGGGCCAATCTATCACTTTTTTTGTACTGATAAAGCTGATACTGGCAAATCGGGTACGTGGGATTGATAGTACAACCTCTAGGATTAGAAAGACTGATCTGCCCAGTAGCTATTTAGAATGGTGGAAAATAACAATAATAACAATGAAGAAGAAGAAGACAATGATGATAACAGAAGCTAATATTTCTTGAGCAGTTACTACATGCCAAGTCATTGTCTAAGCTCTTAACATGCCTTATTTCACCTGTCCCTCATAACAAAGCTTGTGAGGTAAGTACCATTATTCTTTTATTTAACAAATGAGGTTATTGAGTCCTAGATGCAAGAAACAACTGAGACCACACAGCTAATAACTGACAGAGCTAGAGTGTAAGCCCTAATTTTTCTAATTCTAGATCCTCTTACTCCTATTTGTGGGAAAGATGTCATTGGCAGGAATTGGTTGAGGAGGGCCTCTGGATATTGATGCAGTCCATAAAATTATTCATTTTTCACAAGACCGATAAAAAGGAGAGACTGCTAGGTAAGCAAACTTAGCTTTGAAAAACGATGTTGGGGAATTAACTTCCATCTTCCTAGGCAAGCAACCTCCATTTTTATAGTAGAGGAACATATACCACCCAACATTACTCTTTTTGACAGCAGGAGATTACATGCTGGATTTGACTGAATTTCTGCAAGGAAAATTTATTGCAATTTTAAAGAAGGTTCTTAAAAGAGATGGCTGCTTTGCATTTTTAAAATATAGGCCCTAAAATAAGTCCAGTTTGAATCTTCTACAAAATCATCTTGTATAAACTTCCTGCTTTCCTTCTTCCTCTCCCCATCTTCCACCTTCGGCTCCACCCATTCTTTGCATACAGTTGCTGTTGGGGTTGCCAAACCTCTCTCGGGACAGTGCAACTTCCAGTGGTCTTGCTCATATTTTGTAGTGTTCCCATTTTTTGTCTCTGAAGCTGAATCTCTCCTGTCCTTTAAGCAGAAGTTGGAACTCTCTCTCTCTACACAAATCCTTGTCAAGTATCTGATTGGTGAGTACTCAAAAAGCTCTGACGCCATAGTGACCTTTCAATCACTCCTTCTAGGGAAATGAGAGCACAGCTGTTCAGATCACAACAATACAAAAGTAAAAATAAAAAGAGGTTCCATTCATTGAGTAATTATTTCTTACTGAATGCAAATGGGCTTAGTGCTTTGCATCTGTTTCCTGTGACTACAAAATAATATCTCATTTACCTTTATTTCCAAACTATGACAGCTTGAGCCCCACTGACATAGTTTCTGGAAATTAGTCCTTCTTGAGGTATCCCTGGCAATTTTTCAGAAGTCTAGAGCACCTTATATACATGATGTTCAGAGATAACAGAAGGGCTATGCAAAATTGGCTATACTTATAACTCCTCCCAACCCACACAATGTCTCCCTAGAGTCTCTTCTCCTCCTTGCCTGTCTGGTGGCCTGTCCTCCACATGCCTGCCTCTTCAGCTAACTTCCTACCAGGACAACCACTCCAGGTATCTCTATACTTCCAACTTTGGGCCAAATTGATCCTCACTTATTCTAAGATTTATGCCTGGTCTGTCCTGTTTCCCTTCTGTGACAGTTTGAAGTTCTTTGGTGAATCCCAAAAAGAGAAAGATTATGGTTTTGAACTAATACATTCCTGTGAGTCTGAGATGCTTTTGATTGGACTACATCAGTGAGGCATAACTCAGGTTGACTCTCTACTCTCTTACTGGAAGTGGAAACACACAGAGAGAGACACAAACATAAGAAAAGGAAGATGCCATATTTGATCCTGCAATATGAGAGAAAGGACTCAGTTTCGCCCACAGCTGAACTCAAGGAGAGAAGTCCCAAGAGGCTGAAAAAACTGAGGCTCAGGGAGAGATGAGCCATATGCCTGATAAATCACAGCTAAACTCAGTAAGAAAGCAGAACAGCCAAGACTGAGAAAGGAGGACCAGAAAGAGACAAGCCTTATGCTTGGTTGCCCACAGCTGAGCTCCAGGAGACAGTAGATCCTGAAGGGGAAGGCAGAGACTGGCGGCCATCTTCACCACATGGCAGGATGTTAGAATCAACAGTAGATGACTTTGGTGAGGAAACATCTCTGATGGTGCCTTGATTCGGACATTTCATGACCTTGGAACTGTAAGCTTTTTACCCCAAATACATCCCCTCTATAAAAGCCAACACATTTCTGGTACTTTGCATCAGCAGCCCTGTGGCAAATTAAGACATCTATACATTAACATCTTTCTAGATAAAAGTCAGCAAGGACCTCAAATCCCTAGAAGTTAAACCACTATCCCTCAGGGTTGTGATCTGGCCCAATGGTCTGAAATAGACAATCCCACAATAGTCTACCATCGGTATATTCCCCCAAAGATGTAGTTCTTCAATGGAAAATAATACTACGAGGTTGTATGGAACAGATACTTTCCTCTGGCTTCATTAGAGTAACAATCCTGGCCTCTCACCCATTGCCTTCTCCAGGGAAGGAATGGAAACTTATTTGATTGGCATGTTTGGAGAAGAAGCTCAGTCTCTCCCCCTCCTCTTATCTCCCCTCTACCATCCTGTCTCCCTGTCCTCTTCCTTGGTCCTTCCCATCTCACTGCCTACCTGTGGAAGCACACATCCCCAAACACGTTTCCACAGGGAGAACCCTGAAGTCTCTCAGTCTTGCCAGTGACTTTTAGGCAGTAAGTTTGTCTAATTCAGGGGTAAAGCGTTAACAATAAAGATAATATTTTCATTTCTATTTACCTGATTTCAAGGGTTTTCTATCAATTGGTTTCTGAACTCAAAAGGAGAAAGGAAGGTTACTTTTAGCTCCTTAAATCTAAACCTATGTTTGGAAACAAAGCCCAAGGCCAGTGGACTTGTATTCGCTTACCTCCGTTCAATTCCTGTTCAGTCTTCTGGGGTCCAGTTTCACCTGTAGACATGTACATCACATTAATCAATCTTCACAGGTAGGGAGAAGAAGGGTTAGGTACATTTTTGGGCTCAGAATATACAGCACCCCACTTATAATAGGCTCTCAGTGATACTCACTGTCTTAATGTGTCAGGGATGCCATGAAAAATATCACACAATGGTGTGGCTTAAACAACAAGAATTTATTGACTCGTGGTTTTGAAGGTTAGAAGTCCAAAATCGAGCATCAGTAAGGCCATACTTTCTCCCCAAAGTTCCTAGCATTCAGGTGCAGGCTTGCCGAC
>PVKH010024840.1:0-13566 GCA_004027955.1 Chaetophractus vellerosus | reverse complement strand
GGGTGACCTGCCCTGCCTGTGGCGGCTTTGCCCTGCCCGTGGCAGCTTTTTGCCCTGCCCACGGTGGTTCTGCCCACCCATGGCGGCTTGCCCTTCTCAAGGCGGTCTGCCCGCTAGAAGAGGTCCCTGGGAACCGAACCTGGGACCTCCCATGTGGTATACCGGTGTCCTATCCACTGGACTATATGGCCGGCCCCCAGATTTTGTTCATTGATATGCTGTATTGTTTTCTGTTTTCAATTTCATTGATTTCTGCTCTTTATTATTTCCTTCTTTCTGCTTCCTTTGGTTTCATTTTGCTCTACTTCTAAATTTTTGATCAAGGACTGTAGATTATTCATTTGAGACTTTTTCTTTATTTTCAAATAGGAATTTAGTGCTACAGATTTTCCTTTCTAACATTACTTTAGCTGCAATATACATGATTTGGTATATATTTTTTCTTATTCATACATTTCTACTTATTTATTTTATTTCCATTAAGACTTCTTTTTATGATTAAAAATTATATGTTTTTTCTTTTAATTTTTCATGTTTAAAGATTTTCCTGTTGTCTTTTTGTTATTCAGTTTTAGTTAGACACAATTATGCCAGGTAACTTATGCTGTTTGATTTCAATTCTTTTCAACTTGTTGGGTTTTGTTTTATGATTCACGATATGGCCTATCTTAGTAACTGTTCCATAGACATTTGAGAAGAATGTTCATTCTGCTGTTTTGGAGTGGAGAGTTCTATATATATATCAATTAGAACATGCTGGTTAATGGCAATTTTATCTACAATTCTGCCACTTTACTCTCTATTATTGTATCATATGCTGAGATTGGAGTGTTAAAGTACTACACTCAAAATATGGATGTGTCCATTTCTCCTTTCATTTCTCTAAATTCTGTTCATGTATTTGGATCAACATTTCATTTAGGATCACTATGTCTTCTTGGGGGTTGGGGGATGGTTCATTTTATCATTATGTGGTATCACTCTTTGCCCTTAATAATTTTGCTTGCTCTGAACTCTATTTTGTCCAATATTAACATAGCCACTTCCAATAGTTTCAGTTAATTGTTTAATGATATATATTTTTACATCCTTTCGCTTTCAACCTACCTATGTTGTTAACTTCAAAGTGAGTTTCTGGTTAAAAAAACATATAGTTGCTTTGTGAATATTTTTTTAATCTATTCTGATACTCTCTGTCTTTAATAGATATATTTAGACCACTTAAATTTAAATTAATTATTGATTCAAGTTTTAAGTATGCCATTTTATTATTTGTTTTGCATTTTCTTCTCTGTTCCATCCATCCGATTCTCTTCTCTTGCCCTTCTGTGGTTTTCTCGAACTTCTTATAAATTCCATTTTGATTTATTTATCCTGGCTTTAAATCTAGCTCTTTTATAGTTTTCTTTGTATTATGATATACATATGTGACTTGTTACCACGTTAGTATCACCAATTTCTATTTAGGTCCCTTTACCTTTTCCATTTTTCAAATATAATTCTCTAAAAGTACTTTCTTTATATACTTTTGTCACCACATCTGATAGTGTCATCATTTTAATACAACAAACAAATGTGTTTTTAAAAGCTCATGAAGAGAAGGAGTTTCTGTTATATTTACCCCCCTTTTTAGCCTGTTGTATTGTTATTTTCTTGAAGATCTAAGCCTTCTTCTGTTAATATTTCCTCTCTGTTTGGAGAACTTCATATTTCGAGGGTAGGTCTCTGAGTTGGATTGAATTGTGTACCTCAGTTTGGACATATTCTTGGTCTTGGTCCACATTCTGGTGGGTGTCCACTGTAAAAAAAGAACTCTTCAAGATGTTACATCCGTTAACGTGTGGCCTCATGAATCCAGTTTGGCTTTAACATGGATAATGAGTATCTTATAAGCAGAGTGAAAGTCAGATGGAGAGAGAACCATGGGGAGCAAACAGAAGCTAAAAGTCAATGAAATCCAGAGAAGAAAGGAAAAGATACTGTCACGTGCATTGCCATTGACAGAAAAGTCAAGGATCACTACCAGGCAGCCCCTGAACACTGCAGTCTTCAGGGAAAAAGCATTACCTTGTTGATGCCTCAATTTTGGAGTTTTCCTAGCCTCAAAACCATGAGCTAATAAATTCCCATTGTTTAAGCCAACCCATTGTAAGTTTTTTTTGTTTTTTTTTTTAACAGCCAGGAAACTAAAATAGTCAATGAAGACAAATTCTCTTAGTTTATTGACTCTGAGAATGTCTTTCTTTCCCCTTCATTCCTGAAAGTTGGTTTCATTGAATATTATACTCACGGTTGACAGTTCTTTTATTTTAGCAGTGAAAAAATGATGTGCCACTTCCTTCTGACCTCCATGGTTTCAGATGAAAAAGCCATTGTCATTTGAAATAGTATTCCCCTATATAAAATTAATCATTTGTCTCTGGTTGCTTTTAAAACATTTTCTTTGTCTTTTTTGTTGTTTTTTTATTTTTATATCCCATGGCATAGATATCTTTGGGTTTATCCTATGAAAGCTTTTCTTCACTCTTGGATCTGTAGTTTTATATCTTTCAACATATTTGGGGACTGTTCACCATTATGTCTTCAAGTAATTTTTCAGCTCCACAATTCACTCCTTTGTTTCATATTTCCATTGATACAAATATTAAACCTTTTGTTATTAGACCACAGACCCTTGAGGCTCTGTTCATTTTTGTTCAGCTATTCTCTCTCCATTGTTCAGATTGAATAAATTCTCTTGACCTGTCCTGAAGTTCACTAATTTTATCCTTTGTCATCCCTACTCTACTTTTGAACCTATCTAGCGTTTCTTTTTTTTTCACATTTAGAATTTTTCATTTCTATAATTTTCATTTGGTTCTTTTTTTATGTTTTATTTCTTCATTGAGATTTTCTATTTTTTTATTCATTTGTTTAAAGAGACTTTGTAATTGATTGCCGAAGCATTTTTTTGGTGGCTGCTGTAAAATCCTTGTCAGATAATTATAAAATATTGATGCTAGTTGATTGTCTTTTCTCATCAAATTGTGATGAGCTTTGTTCTGGGTAGGATGAGTGACTTTTGATTGTTATCGTGGACATTTTGAATATCATATCAGTAGATTCTTGGTCCTATTTAAATATTCTAATTTAGTGTGTATGTTCTGGCCTACTTTTGTGGGGTTTGGTTCCAATGACAAGTTTGCCCTTGGTGGAGTGGCTAGAGATGCCAGGCTCTCCTGTGGTTCCACGAGGATGGGTCTGCTGGAGCCCCATGTATGAAGCAGCTTCTACCACTGTGGGTGAATTGGCCTCACCACTGCTGTGTGTGTGTGTGTGTGTGTGTGTATGTTTGTGTGTGTGTCTGTGTCTGTGTCTGTGTTGGGCTTCTCCTTTCCTAGTCCTTTGGCTAGAGAGAGAGGCTTTTCTTATTTTTCACTTGATGGTTCCAGAATACAGGCCTCTCTAGTGTCCAATCCAGGATATATGAGAACTACCAAGAAAACCCAGGGAACTCACTGCAGTGTTGTTCTTTGAGTCCCAAGGTCCTTAGCCAGGCACGTTCTACTTTCCATCTTTCCTTTTATGGTTGTCTGTTGAATTATTTCCAGGATATTTTATCGTACTTAGAGGGGAGGAGCAGAGAAAGTGAATGTATGCTATCTCATCTGAGCATTTGTAATACATTTTGAGGAAATTGCCAAAGTACATATGAATCCAGATCAATAAACATGCCAGCTTAATATACAGCTGTTAGTAAGGCAGGTAGTCATTTTCAGCAAAGAAATTCAGTGGACTAGGTAAAGAAAAAGAAATATAAATCCAGAAACAGCAGCTATCACCAAAAGATGCAATGCATTCTCCATGTGTGTAAAACTTGAAAGGGCTTTCAGACATTCCTATCTTCTAAACCAGTTTATGCTAAGCAATTATAGAATTAGTACCTATGAATCTATGACTCAAATTTTACAGAGTTTTATACTTCATCTATTAAGTACACAGTGTTTTTTGTTTTGTTTTGTTTGTTTTGTTGTTTTAATCTACTCTTAATTTAAGGTTGAATAGGTTAAAAGACAGTTAAACTTTTAGGTCAAACAAAGGAAAACAGAGCTGGACAACAAATTTGTTTTTGCCAATTGCATTTCTCTTTAGTAGGTAAAGTATGAAACTAGAACAATCATCTGGGGTTTATAAGAAAATCTTAACAAAGAAAAGAACAAAGGAAAAGATTTCATACCGGTGCTCTCATGACTACCTCTCCAAATCGTTTTGCTTTTTATATTATAAGTGGATGTCATTTTGTTTCATTTTATTGGTTAAACTAATTTCAAATGATAGTGATGGAATGTTTGAAGTTGTAATGAATATATGTAACTGCTACTTGTTAGTAACACAAAATAACTTTTGAAAAAAATGCCTTGGATCTCATTTCCTGTAGTACTTTTTTCTACAAATTAGCAAGTAAGAAGATTTCCACAAATAGCACAGAAGTGGGTATTTTTATTTAAGAAACAGGTTTAAATATTTGTTTTGTTGGATTTTTTATACTTGTTTAATTATAGTTAGATTATCATAATACTCTATAGTGTCAAGTGTCAGAAAATTAAAATATTTAAAAAATTATTCAGAGGAGCAATTAGGTCTCAATGGTCTCTGAACGATTCTTGGGCTATTATACAATTTGTGTATGTTGGTGTAAGAGTGGGGTTAACTTGTTTATTTTCATTTCTCTAAAATTAGATCCTAAAATTTATGACTGATGATGGCTCAAAGTACTGTTATTCAAACATGACATTTAAATCACATCTCAGTTTAGAGCTTGGAATAGCTTTCATATCTTGACAAGACTGGTTATTTACAATCTGAGCTCTATCTCGGGATTCATATGTTTGGTTTCATTCTATATCTCCTTGAAATATTACATTTAGCCTCATGTTTCTTCCCAATTCACTTTGAGGACTGAATTACTTAGATTGATGTGCTATAGTGGAATGAAAATGTCATTTGGATTCAAGAGACTGAATATGAATTCTAACTTCACCATATAGCAACCGCATATATTTGTCAAATCTTTTAACCTTTCTGATTCTCACTTTTCTGACTGAAGAAATGAATATTATAATCATTTCTACCCTGTGTACCTCACAGTCTAGTGAAGATCAAGATGAGATGACACGAAGTAAAAGCACTTTGTAAATCGTACACATTTTTGCAACATTGTGTTATTACCATTGTTGCTAAAATTGTCTGTTTATAATGAATGCACAGGTAGCCAAAATTAACCTTCAGGGGGCATTTTGCTGCCATGTGGCATAAGGGTCACCTAACTGAGAGTATGTCAGAGGATGTCTCTCATCCGTGACATGGGTTACCAGTCTTCTCTCCAAGTCCCGGGTTTGAGGTGTGCTGGGAATCCAGCCCCATCGGTGGCAAGATGTCCAGTCCCCTATGCTGCCCTTATAGCTTCTTGCTGACGGTCGGGGTACTTCTTCACATCGTATATAAGTCTCACACTTCTGCCTTGGCCTCTGTTTTCTGCTCAGTCTCTTTTCTCTTAGCCTGATGTCAAGCCAAAGTCTCATTCCTTAATCTGTCTCCAGCAAGTCTCAAAGGCAAGAATATTGACAAGTTTGAGGTAGGCAAGAATGTGGTGTGTGTCAGCTTTGTGGCATGCATTTGAAGGGCTTAACCTGCGTGTTGACTTGTTTCAGGAAACTGTTACTGAAATGGCGTATTGAAAGCCAGAAAGCAATCAAAGTTCCCTTTTGGAGAGTTTAGAATGAAGGGCAGATTTGCCTTAGTACATTTGAAAACTCATGGAAATATAGTTCCACTGATAAAATGCAGAAATAGTATTTTCTTTTTACGTGAAACCAGGGCTAGAGAGTCCCTTCTGAATGGAAACACCCTTTATTCCACTGTCAACGATGCGGTGGCTGAAGTGGATTCCACTTATTTTCAAGGTCAAGACTTTAAGCAGGTCGAGGCTGATTTTGCATACTCCGGGAAAGGATGAAAATCTGTTGAAGGAAATCATATCTACCTCATTTCTGCCTTGAGCAAAAGGCCTCACTGAAGCTGGCAAATTGTTCTTCCAAAAGGGGTCTGTATCCTCCTGAAATTTCAGTACTGTTTAGGATGTGCAGTTCTGCCTTTGATGCATAACTTAATAATCTCAGTCCATGGTTTAATGTACTTCTTGACGCTGAAGCATTGTTTAACTGTTGTCTTCTATGTCTTATTTCCCATTTGAAGTCCACTTTCCTAATCGTGTCTTCATTCCCCGGGCCTCTGGGATTTGATTGAAGGGACATGGCACAGTGAAATGAAATGAGCATGAGCTGGAAGACAGAACATTGATTCTCACTTCAGTTTCTCAACTAGTTTGATGTATGATTTAAGGCAAATATATCAGTAATTCAACCTCCTTCCTCACTTATAAAACAAAAGAGTTAGGCAGGAAGGTTAAGAAAGTTCTTAAATATAATGTGGGGACAGTCCAGAGTAGATCTTCTGAGGACTGAGTTCAAACCCCATTTCAACCATCTGCAGCATGGCCAAGCTATATACTGTCTAAAACTTTTATAATCCCTTACCCATTTTTAAAATATGTGGATACTATATCATGCTCTGTGTTGGGCACTGAAATATAGAAGTAAACAAGAAGCATGTAGCCTTTGTGTTTTGGACTTTTAATTGTACTGGGGAAAAATAAGTAAACGAACCATTCATATTAATTAGAGATCTTTGATTTGTAAATAATATGAAGGACATAAACATGTTTGGATCAAAGGGATAAGTGAAAGGTTCCATTTTAAGCAGGGTAGTTCAAGAATCCCTTTCTGTGGAGACAACATTGAAGTGTCCCATGTGCCAGTAAGTACAAAGTTCATTAAGGTTCTTTGTAGGTTGTAAGTACTGAAAAGAAACCCATGTAAGCAAATCACAAATAATAGGGAGCAAATTTGGAGATTTATGCAGGAATCAGATTATGCAGAGCTATGTGTGCTAGATAAGAAATTTTGTGTTTTTTTCCTAAGTGCAAGTACATTCAAAAGTTTGTGATAACATCTGACACACATTTTTAAAATAGTGGTCTGGCTGATGTGTGGAGAATTGTGGGATGGGGAATGTCTGAAAATTGAAGATAAGTTGGGAGGATATGCCAGAGGAGGTGGAGACATATTTAAGCTATATTTGATAATATTTAGAGCCTGTATGAGTTGATGACAAAAATTATGTATATACTATTATCACTACAACATGTAGTTGATATTAAATGTTGATTTATTATCAAATGAAAAGGAAGTTTCATCTTCAAAAATTTAAATGAAATAATATCCCTCTTTTACTTAGGTTTCCTTTTCAAGGTTCAAACCAAGTTAAAGCAAAATACCAGTTTCTATGTAAATAAATAGAAAAGAGGTCAAGGTTGTTAAATAAAATTGCAAATGCTGAAAACTGTCAGCATTTTTTACACACTCAATTACCCAAAATATGTAAAAAATATAGGAGCTAAGGTTTTTTTTTGCCAGTTCTCTGTAAAAAGTAATTGAAGTAAGAGAAAGAATTACTAAATTTATAATCCAATTGATTTTTACTTACTATTGCATAAAATTCTAATTCAGGAAGTTTAAGTTAAATGTGAATACCCACTTATCTGCATAGGGATCATTCCATTCCAAAAAGTAATAGATATTTTATGAGGCTATTTTCAGTGTTAAGTCTGACAAATCAAAATGATCAGTAATTTACCATTAATTAACTTGAAATTAAAATTTGCTTTTCAATATATAATTTTGTACCATGTCCCAAGGATAGAAAGAAAATGTCTTAGGTCTAATCATTCCTTATGAGACAAAGTACTTTCCTAACATTCTGCTTTAATTTATAATTAGCACATTCATGGTTAAAATATGCTTAGAATAGAAAAGCATAGAAAAATTAAGCTTCCACTTTGTTTACTTAATGACAATAAAAAAATTAGATGCTTTTTAAATCAGTGATACAGTGGTAAAATCAGGTTTGGAGTTAAAGAAATTTGGGTTACAGACTGGGAAAATGTATACATTTATACAAATTAAATCACTAAAAATGTAATAAAGTATTTGACTGACTTCATTGGTTGCTTGCAATTTAAGAAAGGTATCATTTTTAAATAGGGATTTACAAAAGGAGGGTCTATGTGTTCATTGTTTAAATATAAAAACTACTGGAAATATTTTGCTATTCAAGGCCATAGTATTTTAAATACATATATATATATATGTATATACACATCCCTTTTTAAAAAATAAAATGCAATAGAATAGAAAATGTGCACGGCCTACATAGGTATTGCTTGTTAATACTTTTCTTGAGGTTGTGTGTTGTGTATGTCTGAGTGTGCGTATGTCAGTCTGCATATATATATGTATGCTTTTATGTGTCTAATGGCTTGCAATATAAAACATATTGACAGCCAAAATATTCTATTCTAATATGCATTTCTTTTCTGCCTATTTAACTCAGGGTCTCTCTTACCAATATCGTTATTCAGCCAACCCTGTTCAGTCTTTGTGCCTCACACATGCCAGGCCCTTGAGCAAATCCCATCTTCACTACCCCATTCTAACAACACCTCCCTGCTAATTTCCATTTGTTACTGCCAGATTCAATTACACACAGCAAGTGCTCAGGAGATCATTATATACTGTGCAAGACTGACTGCCTAACCAAAGGAATGAGTGATCAGCTTCCAGAGCAGGCCCTTCTCTGGAACCATAATTATATTGTTAAAAGAGACCCTTCCAATGTCATTTCTTCAAATTTCTGCCCCTCTGCATTCTAACCATGGAAATTGAGAATATTGATATACATAATGATAATTTGCTTCAATTTTATGATATTTTAAACTAATCAAGTAAGTAATCTGAAAATGCTTGAAAACTAATTCATTTTTTTTACAAAATTGCTGTAATCACATTTACAGTAACTAAATTTCATATTGGTATATATAATTATGTGAAAATAACATAAATAACCTTATTGACTCTTACAGAGCTATTACTGTCATATGAATGGATATTAAAGCTGAGCAATAATCATAATATCTATATATAACTGTATGCAATTACTGTTACATCAATATTCATTAATGATCTATGACACATTTTTATCTAACATAGTTGTCAGTTCTACATTTTGCCTTTAAATATTTTAACATAAAAGAAATTTTGTATTCACATGCTAAGTAAATTAATTGAACATATATTTGTGGAGATTTCCACCCAAGAGTGTATAAAAGATAGCTTTAGTGCTATTTTATTTAAGCTTTAAAGGACTATATCAAGAATCTTGCAAGGTTACCAAGGAGTCAAACATTTCTATTATTCAGTAGCCTAAAGGTTTTTTTTTTCCTTTGAAAAAAAAATGAAGCTATCAGGGAGCAAAATTGTAGCCTATTTGTCATAACTACTAAGCTAATTATACATAAAAGCATTTTAATTGCTAGCTGACAGTCCTTTTTACAGAAGTATAGATCACACAGATTTTAAATCATTGTTGTATTGCTTTCAAACTTTTAAATATAAAGAATGCAATGTACAAAAAGAAAATTCAGAGCAGTTCAGGTTAAAGAATTTTCTGTATAAACATTCCTACTGTCTTCTTCAACATTTTGTCCAAATATTTAGCCAGAGAAACAAACCTTATTTATAATTTATTTTTTTTAATAAAAGAAATGCCCTTTAACTTTAACTTGGGCAGTGTTTGATGTTGAGAAGCAAAGCTACAACACAACAGTCTGTTACTCAATTTATAGTTAAGGGGAATTTTTAAAACTAACAAGGCAGCAAATGACTCAAAAACACATTTAAAATTGCGTTTGAATCAACTGCCTGTCATGGAGTGCAAAAGCAACTGTTTGATTTATATAGAATAGCAGAATTAGAACTTAAAGTGTCATCAGAATTTTAACACAATATGCCTGCCTTTTCATACTAAATCCACATGGATTATCTAACCATGGGTTTCAGTTACTGTGATTGTGTAAATTTTTTTAAAAATGATTTACAGAAACTGGAAAATAACAGCCATTACAATCATGCTATTTAAAATAACAGTGCTAACAGATTTTATTAAATGAAATCAATCAGGGAAAAGAAATTATCACTACTGTCATAGAAATAACTATTGAGAGACTATCCTGGTAGGGATTTCTTGATTGGCCTTAACATCTAGCCCAGTGTTTACAAATTACAACTACATTGACATTCTTTCTTTCCCTTCGTAAAAAATGCTCTCAAGTAATTCAAATAGCTTAGCCTAATTAAGGATGTCCAAGGAAAATAAAGGGAGCAGACAAAAAGCAGCAAACCAGAGCATTTTAATCCTCATATTTCTAGGTTGGACCTAGTAAATGTAAAGCCACCCTCACCATGTCACAGGCGGGTCATTAAAAGGTGTGTTGCCTATGAACTATGCAAGGCCTCTAAGAATTTTGGGGGGATTTCCTTTCTAGAGAGTCTGAACAAAGAGCAAGCAGGCAACCAAAGAACACCCTTTGAATAACAATTTCTGTTTCTTCACTTCCAAACTGAAATCGGTGTTTGAAGATAGGGACATAATTATAGGCCAAGAAAAAATATCAAACTGTCTTTGAAATCTCCTAACACATGGAAAATGTGCTAAATAAATTCAAGATTGTATAAATCCTGTTGCATTCTTCCTCCTGTTTTTATCTGGGAGGATCTTAATAGAGCAACCTAGGTCTTAGTATAAAATACAAGAGGAAACTCCAAGCCAGGCAGTGTCTTGAAATGCCTAAATTAAACCACTTTGATGAATCTGGAGGTTTTAGACACTATCTTTATCATTCCGTTCAGGGTTAAAAATGATGAGTAAAATGAAAATTGTGGCTAAGCATTTGCAAAAAGATGATGCCTTCATAGACAAAAATAGTCCTACGTGTGGCCACATAGCACCATTGAGTGGATCCCTAAGCATCACCTGTACCCTTATATCAAAGCCACATTTTCTTTTATAAATGTGCCTCCTTTGAATACGCTTTATGCATGTAAAGGTTCTTAGTTGTTGTGAATTGGAAGTAATATTTGTTAGCACATTGCAAATACTCAATACATGCAGAGAGGCTTTCTCACCACAAGTCATCTGTTAGCAGATCCTGGAGTCCTGCCATGTGGCAAGTCTTCCAGTCTCTCTCTACTTTCTCCAGGAGCTCAGCTGTGGGCAGTCAGGCATCTCTCCCTGGGCATGATGTCCTTGAGCATCTCTGGGCTTCTTTGCAGCTGTAGGCAAACCGGGAGTCCTCTCTCTCATATGGCAGGGTCAGAATGGCAGAGCTCCCTTTCTCTGGGTCTCTTGTTCCTCTCTGTGTGTTCTCAGTTTATATAAGACCCAGCAAGAGGGCAGAGACCCAATCTGGGTCACACCTCACTGATGTTGTCCAATGAAAAGCTCTAAGCTGATCTTATCAAGTGAGCTAATCAAAGGTCCTTTACTGAATCTAATCAAAAGGCCCCATCTACACTGTTTTTTCAGACACAGATATGGCTTATCTTAAGAACATAATTTTAGAGATCCACAAAAGACAAACCAGGGCATTCCACCCTCTGGACTCCCAAAATACATGTTCTTTCCATGTGCAATATACAGTCATTCCATCAAAATATTTAAAAATAAATCATTTCAGTAAAAATGCTAAATACAAAATCTTATAAAAATCAGTTATCGTGAGGCTGACTGCAACAAAATCATGGCCTGGAAGTGGGGGGGGAGGAATATTAAGAACTCAAATCTGAATATGTAAAATATAAGATACTATTAGATATCCAAGTGGACATGACATGTTCTGCATTTCAGTTTAGTTCAGGGATAGATATAGACTAGAGATAAAAATTTGAAAGTCATAACATATGTTTGTTCTTAAAAGTCATGAAACTAAATGCTACCCCTTTCCTAAATGAGGAAAGGGAGTATAGATTATAAACAGGTGTCCAAATACTAGCCTTCTTCAAATTTTAAAGATCAGGGAAATGCATTTAAAAAGAGACTGAGAGTAAGTGGAAATAATGTGGGGGGCGGGGGGGGACCCACATGATTAATATCTTGGAAGCAAAAAAGGAAAAAAAAAGTTACAGAAAGAACAAGTGACCAACAATTTAAATGCTGCAGTTTGGTCAAGAAAGATAAGACCAAGAACTTATCATTGGTTTTAGCAATATAGATGTCACTGCTATTGCCAGGAGAAACTTGAGTGGGGTTATGATGGAAAAATGTTGACTGAAATTGGTACAAAGGAGAAATAAGGAGGCAGAATGGAGACAGTGAGTATAGGTAACCTACTTTCCAGAAGTTTTGCTGTCAAGGAAGCAGAGAAATGGAGCAATAGTTTGAGAGGGAAATGGGGTCAATATTGGTATGTTGATGAATATGTTGACGAAAATATCTAAAGGAAGGGAGAGAAATAATGAAGTAATGACAGAGAACAATTAATGGAATTCTTATCTTGAGAATGTATGAGAAGATGGACTCTATAATGCACAAGTAAAAGATATGGACTTTGAAGCACAGATTATTCATATCTGTATCTATCTATGTCTATGTCTATGTCTATGTCTCTGTCTCTGTCTCTGTCTCTGTCTCTGTCTCTATCTCTATCTCTATCTCTATCTCTATCTCTATCTCTATCTCTATCTCTGTCTCTATAGCTATCTCTAACTCTATCTCTATATCTATATCTATCTCCTCCATAATAACATAGGGAAGGCATATAATACGAGAAGAGGTAAGAGTAGGTAAGTATATTAGTGGAAGCTTATCAAATTTATCCAATGACTGTTTCTTCTTATCTCATTTGAACAAGAAGTATCAGCTTCTTGTCTTCTGAGTATAGGGATGGGAGAAGTGATGGAGTTTAAAATAAGAGAAAGTGTGTAAGAACCAGTGAATACAGAGGGCTAGTGAATGGAGCAGGATTTTACAGTTTCTACAGCATCAGGAGCCCACTCAAAGTTGATAACCATGAATTTTTAAGATAAACCAGTAAGCATGACTTTGTACATTCTTTTTTTGGTCATATTGTTTGTATAGTTTCAGGAATGGAATATACAAATAGTTTATTGTAATCACTTTGCTGTTAAGAGAAACGTTGCATTTAAGTTTCAGAGAAGAGAAAATTGAGCAAGTGATTCCAACTTGTATTCAAGGGAATTCTTATAGTTGGATGTGAAGAAAAGAGGAAAGAGAGGACACAATGGGTGTAAGGTACAATGAAGAGATGATAGAATTGTATTATATGTTCAAGGTGGGGTAAAGGATTGTTTAAATTGAGATAATAAAGCAAGTGAGTTGCAAAGACAGGAAATGGTAGAGAAGGAGGGAGACTTGCAATTGAAAGTGCAGAGGGATTATAATTATTAGGAGGCTAAGGTCTAGTGGATGACTGTTGTAGAGAGGTTTGAGGTAGGTTAGAGGTCAATGTCATTGAAGTGGAAGTCAAGAAATTGAAAATTCCAGCATATTGGAAGGGTGACCTAGGTTTATGATGGAATTGTTATAGGGAATAAGTGACAGGAATTTAAAAAA
>PVKH010024839.1:0-13541 GCA_004027955.1 Chaetophractus vellerosus | reverse complement strand
TGGGAGACAGGCAGACACAGAGGAATGCAAAGATGAATGCAGCAAAAACAAGCAGAAAGGGGGGGATATATAATAAATTAAAAAAAAAAATCTAAAAAAAAAAAAATTACCTCCGGTATTACAAAACTGCTGGCTGTGTTCCCATTTACCAGATGAGGAATCCAGGTCACAAAAACCTCCAGCAGCTTGTCCAAACATGCACCTGTTATGTGGCAAAGCCAGGGCTCATATCCAGATTTGCCCGTCTTTAAAGCCTGGAGTGCACTTGATTTCTCATAAAGTGTTCACTGCCATGTGGTTGTAAATTTAGGATAAAAGCCAAAATATATTTATTAAATGTAGGTAATTTTCAGCAGTATGGAAGCCCTTGTCTCCTCATTATTCTCTGTGTGCTTGTTAGGGCCCTATGAATTGCACACACACATGACAAGCTGGGGGTGGGGAGAAGACAGGAGAAAAATTGGGCCTATAACATGACCGCCTGATATTGCTAAAATACAGAAACTCACGAATTATTAAATGTCCTTGCTTCTCAGTTCACCTTAGTCTAACTTGGTACCCGCCCCCCCCCACCCCCAATTAAGATGTGAAATGGCCTCTGTGGTAGGCAGAATAATCCACACATGCCCCCAAGCTGCCCAGGCACTAATCCTAGGAACCAGTGACTGTGTTACCTCTCCTGGTGAAATGGACTTTACTGATGTGATGAAGGTAAGGGTTTTGAGGTGAAGAGAGGTAGCTTTGATTTACAGGTGGGCCCAGTGGAATCACAGGGGACCTTATTAGTCAAAGAGGGAGGCAGGAGAGTTAGAGTCAGAGAAGGAGAGGTGATGACTGAGGCAGAGGCCAGAGAGATCTGGGGCCAGGAGCCCAGGAATGCAGGCTGCCTCTAGGAGCTGGAAAAGGCAAGGAAATGGGTTCTCCCCTAGCACCTCTGGATGGAACACAACCCATTTTGGACTTCTGGCCTCTAGACCTATGATAATAAGCTTGTGTTGTTTTAAGCCACTAAGTTTGTGGTAGTTTGCTACAGCAGCAAAAGGAGACAGATACAGCTTCCCACTGCAATCAGAATGAAATCCAAACTCCTCAGCTTTGCCTCTAAGGCACTTCATGACTGGCCTTTGCCCAGCTCTCCAACCTCAAATCTAAACTCTGTGCTTTATACTCTGCTCTCCAGCAACACCAAACTGCTTCATGTTGGCTTGCAAAAATCATGCTTGCTCTGGCCTCTGGCCTGGCTTTTCTCTGACTCGGGCCGTACTTTCTCCCCTTTTCTCTCACACATCTCCTCTTACCTTAACTCCATTCCACCTACACCAATGCCAGGCTAATTAATGCTCATATTCAGCTCAGGTTTCATTCCTGCAGGAAACCCTCCCTGTATCACTCTATCCCTAAACTAAGCGCGTCTCTTCTCTGTTCCCCTAATCTGTCTCCACCCCAATTTCTCTCTATGACAGCATCTACCATTCTGCATGAAACACTCCACTTAGCCTTCCATTACCCTGGCTGGGGTGTGAACTCCATGAGAACAGGGACCAGAAGGGCTTGTGGTCCTGTTTCAAGGCCTAACGTGGTGCTGCTTGTACATAGTGCCCACAAAATGCTCACTGAATTGTTATGCTTGAGGGATTTGTGTTCTAAAGGTAAATGGGTTGTTTATAAAGGAGAAAAGGCCTTCTTAACAGAAGCAGCCACAAGTAAATTGATGGATTGACTGATAGCCTCCACGTCTTTCCCGTCTTTCCCAGCACAACATGTCTGCTTTTGATAGTCATATGCTAAGCTTTCATAAAGGGGAAGGTACAAAATACTGACTCATAAAATGATCCACATTTCACAGCCCCTCCAATCTGAAGTATGAACATATCCCACTTGATATATACAGATATTTGCATTATGTACAAGCAACCACAGGGCATTTCTTACTTTCTTTGAAAAATTTGTTTCCATTTCTGGTAGTACAGACAGAGCATGCACAGTTCAAGGGAGAGGTGCAAATCCTTGTCCCATCACAATGTTAGAGATGACTTCTTAAATAAGCCGGGAAGTCATGGGGCCTTTCAGAAAGCTGGAATCAATAAAAGAGAAGGGTCCACATGAGGGGTGGGCTAGGTCCAGGACCCAAATACTTGCCATTCTTAATGCTTGCTACCCTAGAAAACCCACAAGCGAGAGAAACAACAAAGTCGTTTTCCTTTTGGTTATTTTAAATTAAATTCTATTAGGTCTGTAGTTTCAGCTGGTAAGAACAATTATACTGAACAGATGTACATGGGAATCAGGAACGATTTGTTTATCAGCCTTGCTTATCTGAGTCTGAGTTAGGTCCTCCACTGTTTGAAAACCTTTGATGCCTCAACATGATGTTTGCCAAAGTGGTGTCTATAATGAGCAGCCAAATTCTCCGTATTTCAGGCACTTTCTTTAAACTACTTTTGAACGAGATTGTCAAGTGTTGCATGTTGTATGTCAGTTAACACTTGGGGAGTGAAATCCACAAAGGGCACTTTATGTACCTTCACAACAAGGATATCTTTGCCAACACTTCAGAGCTATTTTGAGTTTTGGAGTTGTATCTCACTCTTCCTAGAGGTGAGAGTAGCCTGACCCAAGACAACCTGGTTTTAAGTGAGTTTGCACTTTCAAGATCAGCCTGCACACGTTGGGATTTCAACTGCACTGTATGTCTGAGGAACTGTGCCTTTTATTTATGTAACTTCCATTTCTAAAAGGTTAATAATAGCAATAGTGACAATAATATAAACAGTAATAAAAGCAAACATTTCTTGATTGTTCATTACTTACTCAGCCTTGTAACCATTAATCTGGGTTTTCTCTCTGAATACACACAAGGACCTATAGTAGTGGGTATGATTGTGATTCCCATTTACAGATGAGGAAGTTGAGGCTCAGAAAGTTTAAGTAAAATGCCTAAGGAAATAAAACTTAACTGGTGAAACTGAATTTGAGCCCAGTTTCTTGACTGGGCTTGACTTTGGAACCTGTATTTTATAATGCCTTATTCTTGGAAGAGCAAGGCTTTCAAAAGGGGGAAAAGGTTTGTAGGGGGAGGGAGATGGGGTTGGCAAAGTGGGTAGATCAGGTAAAAAGTACTTAGGTGCTAATTAAGTTCTTTATTTCTCAGTATTCCTCAAGAAAGAAGATTGTGTGTATGTGTATGTGTAGGTGTGTGTGTTTTCCCCCTTTCTAGTTTTATTGTGTGCTCAAAACTAATGGGCAAAAAACTCTTACTAGTAATGACAATTCTGTACTTTATCCCTGCATCTTGAGGCATGTATCTTTCTCTGTCATTTTTCTAATCCTTCTTGTTGGTATTGTTTAAAGGTCTCAGGTCCTGCAGATCAGAACTAGGAATTTAATCGACATCCCTTTACCCTCTCATTGCAAGTTTACCGCAGATTCACATTGTACGTTGCTGCCTTTGAGAATAATGGAAAAATAAAGAAAGCAAAGAATGAAGTTGGGCGTCTAAAGACTGGGAAAGTAAACATCAAACTCATTTTGGAGACAACTGTGGAGTGGCCTAACTTTTACAATGCCTACACATTTTCCGTGCTTTTCATTCACCATTGCCAGTAATTTTTCCCTTCATTTGCTAAATAGATGAGGAATAAGGAAGGCAATAGAAAGAAACCCAAAGGGTCTCCTTTCTCCCAAAACCTCACTGTTCCTTTCAGAATAAGGACCTTAAATGATGGGAGGTTGATTCTGTTTTGAGCCAGTGAATTCCTACATCAATAGTCATTGCTTTCAGCAAAAGAATGAAATGCTTGTAAAGAAGTAAAGATTGAGTTAATTGAATGCTTCAAAGAGAATTAACCTGCCAGAGAAAAAGTGGACACTTTGCAAACTTAATCTTTCTTGGGGCAAAACTGCATTCTGAAGTGCTGACCGGGCACTGCTTTGCCTTATTTTGAAGAGACTTAAACCTTTTTTTGTCCTTAAAGCTTAACTTTCCGTCTAGAGGCTCATATGTTGTTTTCCAGCACCTGACCTATCTCTCCTTTGATCAAGTCCTGTTTGTGCTGTTATTTCTTAGCAGAGCTGCCACGATGTTTACCCACTTCTTTCTTCTCAGATTTATCTTTCTAATTAACTACCTAATTAATCTTTCCTGGAGTACAGGTTTGATTAGCATGTACTGCTGCTCAAAAAAATGTTAATGGTTGACCTTTTTCTAAACAACAAAAGTCAGACTATCTAGCTTGACATTCAAGGCTTTCTATGACCTTGTCCCCCTACTCCCTTACTGAACCTTCCCAAACTGAGAGTCTGCTATTTTTTTTTTTAATTTTTATTTTTTGGTCTCCTTGCTTCTACTAAACTGCAACTTTGCTTCCCTGCAATAGAGTGTATTCCTCAAGGACAGGACTTTTGTTTGTTTTGTTCACTGCTGTATCTCCAGCACCTACAAGAGTGGCTTACTCCTGGTAGGCACCTGATAAATGTAAGTTGAATTGAATCGAATGAATGAATGGACATTTCTCACATTTCCCTGGCTTTGTATTTTTGCTTACCTCTTTTCTTCCCCTGAATAAAGGTTCAACCTTTGTTCAGAACCTGTTAACAAACCAACATCTTCACTAAGCGAGCACAGATTGATTGGAAGAAATCTCTCTCCTCTGTAAATTCCATCAATTCTTTATATTCCAACAATTCCCAATCACATTATTTTATCACTTTTATCTTTCAATTATAACTATTTATATGCATGTCTTACTTATTTTACTAAACTTTAAGCACCTTGGGCAGAATCTACATCTAAATTATTTTCATTATCTTGCCCCTGTTCCCTTCCAACCTCACCCATAGAATAGTCCTAAGATAGAAGAAACTTGAAAAAGTACTTGATTAAGAATTTGATATTATAGTGTCACTTAATTATTACATTAAAATAGTAAAGTCCTTGCAGCCAGAGTCATGTTGTTTAGTGTTCTTTTCTTGTATTGCACTCAACCATAGTTTTAATGTAAAATAGTTGTTAAATTAATAGCCACTGAATTGTTAAATATACTGGTAATGGACTATTCTTCAGCATTTCAGCATTTATATACCTCTTCTCTTATACCCTACTGCCAAATATTTTAAAACACACAAGCATTTATTCAGAGGAAATCTTAATACTAACTATCATAGTAATGGCTAATATTTCTGATGCTTAGGCACATTGTCCTAAACACTTATGTGATAAGTAGGTCCCCATTTTACAGATCAGGTTTAGAAAAGTTAAATAACTTGCCTACACCACCAGCTACTAATTGGTGGGTCTGGGAGCCAAATCCTAGTAGTCTGATTTGGGAGCTCAGCATCTTAAGCATAATCCTGCTTTCACCAAGCCATATAAGAAGTTGTCTGGGCTCTGTGCCTCTGCTTTGGCCTCTGATAAGAGAAAATTTCTTCCAACATGAAGCCAAGAGAAGCTGAAAATGAGAAGGTAGTAAAATATATCTTTGCTTTTGATTTAAACTTCTTATATATTCCAGGCAATAGAACAAAAGCAACATTTACACTTATTTGGCTGAGGCTCATCTCATATTTATGTATTTCTAGAACATCTACATGTACATGTGGCAGCACTGCACCTCCACCAATTTTTAGCAGTCATTTTTTTCTGCATTGCTATTTTTTCCATTTTTCATATTGAAATCTTTTTATTCTTTGTAAACAAACAAACAAAAAAGGCAAAATCAAGTAAATTAAGTGATCAGTTTCCAGCTTTTACAAACAGCAAGCACTTTCATCTGATGAAGTATAAAAGCCTTCTAAATTATAAGCTCTGACTCCTGAATTGGTTACTGCCCTCAAGGGCATAATTCTTGAGGGAAGTACATGTTTTTTCCAAACTCATCTCCATTTGTCCGCTTCACACAGGCGATGATCTATGCAGAGGAATCTTGGCTTTGGCAACAGTCCCTTTTCAAGATGTGTTGGCTGCTATCAATTGGAGATTTCTGAAAATAAGACTCTAATGAGCAGGGAAGTCTAGTTTGGTCTTAAAGGTAAATAGAGTGAAGATTTCAGCACTAGATTGCCAAAATGAGACTGTAGAGTTGTCTATGCCTACATGCCCCCCCCCCATTTTCCCTAATTGCGTGGAAGTATTCCTGCCATTGGTATTTGATTATTCCCGAGTTTGAATATAGATGTTCTTCCACAAAATCTCCTTTTTACAAGCATGAATATAATAATTGTTAACAAGGGGGAAGGAATTCAGCAGAACCTTGTGATCTCTGAAGAGATGTTATCAGTATCACTGGTGAAAAAGGAGCTTGCTACTTCCTAAAACATCATAAAAGAAGTTTTGTTCAGATTGTCTTCTAGGAAATGAAGTGAGAGATTAGGCTTACTGAGGATGTTCCAGCTCTGGGAAGGGAAAAAAAAAAAATATATATATATATATATACGTATGTATATATATAATCACTGCCATCTTAAAATATGGCAATCCAAATTGAGTTATTATATTACTCAAGTGCTATCTAATTTTCAAATCTATATGTTAACAGATAGGGGTTAAAAATAGATTAGAACATCCTCTTAATATGAGTATAGAGACTTGACCATCAAAGGAAGGAAAGACTGAACCTACTTTTTAATAACAAACTTAATCTGTTTTCTCCATCTTTAAAATATTCAGTATTTTTAGTGGTTTCCATATAGTCCAGAAATTTAAAAAACAATTAAAACAGAGCTGTAGTTCCAGTGCTAAGTCCCATTTCTTAAAGACTATTACTAGAGAGTGATAAAAATTTAGCTAAACTGGGGAGCAGATGTAGCTCAGTGGTTGATGCCTGCTTCCCATGTGTGAGGTCCTGGGTTCAATCCCCAGTACCTCTTGAAAAATGAAAAAAATAAAATAAAAAATAAAATTTAGCTAAACACAGACATGTTCATTTGAATGTTTCAATTATGCTGAAGTTTTATGAACATAGATATGAAATCTGCTTTTGGGTAGCCATAGATTTACAGGACAGTCATACACCAGTAAGCATCTATATAAATTGAGTTTTGTCATCCATATAATAATTTATCCATTAACTTATATGATAAATATGTAGTCAGTGCCTACTGTGTGCCTGGCATGGTGCTATCTGTTAGATATTGAACAGTGAATAAAATAGATGTGATTCTTTTCCTAGCTCCAAGACAGGAAAACAGGCATTAAACAAAAACAAAGAAATGAAATATAATTACAGAAGGCAAGAAAAAAAAGAGCAGGATCAATATAAACACCTGTAATCAGATACAGGTAGGTGCAAAGATTTTTTTCCTCCAAGTCTTTCTAAAAGTAAACACAATTATTTGTTACCTAGAGTCACCATTCTATTATCTGGTCTCCCAGTATTATGATCATAAACTACTAATTTTCTCTCACCCTCATTCTCTCCATAAACTTCCCCTGAATATTTTGAGCATTGACCTTCCCTGCTCTCCCACATGATCAAGGGAATTCTCACTCAGCAACAAGATGTGAAAAATCAAATTAAAATGTGCTTTTGACCAGTCAAGGCTGTCTCTGACCCGCTGCCCAGTTCTAATGTTGATCACTGCATGTGTCTGCAAATTGTCCTCCTCTATTCACCTCTTTGTGGTCCACTTTGTCACTTGCCATCATCTGCTTACTTCCTGGAGATTTTGTTCCCACCAGCTTTTCCTGCTAGCCAGTCTGATTTTTTTTTTCCTGTTTCTAAACATATATCCCAATGTCTGGCATGATCCTCACACTTTTCCCAATCACCTTCCTCAGTCAAACTTGTCTATTTGGCAGACAAGTACTTTGGAACTTCATATCTATTCTTTCTCATGCCACTGACATATTCTTTTTTTGGCATACAGATGTCAACAGGTGTGATCAAATGGAAAGAAGCATGAAAGGTTAATTCCCCAATATCAGCACCAACTATAGGAAATGTATTTACATAGTTACAGCTAAGTGGAGGTGCTCAAATTAACTGTGGTCTCTGACATCTAATAAATGAGGACATTTCTGTCACGATGAAGACAAAGTTGGGTTGTTTCAATGTCATGGAAACATGACATTGCTAGGTGAAGAACAGAGAAAGGAAGCCAGCTCTTCATCCATACACAAGAACTCTTCTCATATGGAGAGCCAAATGTTACAGACTGTAAGGTTTAGCCAAAGAATGAGTAACTGTTACAAAAATCAAGTCAATTGTTTTTTCAACCACAATTGTCAATCTTAATTGAATCCCTATTCAGACATGGCCAATATCAGTTGGATATTATCTCATGAAAAAAATTATAAATGTGTATCTGTGGAAATGGAATAACCATATTAATTAGATTATTTGAGGAATTATATAATCAAGGACTCTGCTTCCAAAGTACAGTCTGTGTAATGGATTTTGCATAAACGAATTTTTTAAAAATTATTATGAGGTGAAAATGTTATATTATAGTCTAAGATGAAAACAAAATGAAACTCTGAACTCATAAATCTTTTTTTCAAAGACAGCTCCCTTCCAAACTCTCTGTCTTTGCAGGTCAAATTTTCAACAACATTCATTTGCAATGGGGAGGACTTCCATTAGGCATGAAGATGATCTTTCTTATTAAAAGATTTGTAAGAATTTATTTTATTTATTTATTTATCCTAATCTTCCAAAAATGATTTGCAAGTGGTTTATAAAATATATAAAAGTCAAGAAGACAGAAGATGCATAAATGAGAAACAGGGTAAAGGGAAACATAAACAAGAAAGTAAAGCTGAACCAAGGATAAATTTAGTGCTTACAAGAATTAATTAGATCTGAGTTTCCCAGTAGCCAAGACCACATGAGAAAGAATAATCAGGGACATAATCCACAGATTTTAGTAGCTCAGAAGAACAGAGCTGTTTGTATAAGGACACCTGAAACATAATTCTCTTGAGATCCTCTAAAAAGATTCGCAGTGTGGTGGAGTAAACAACATCCTTAACAATATTAGTTCAGAAGGAGCCATAACAAAGTTTACATATTATTTTACTTTTAATATGCTGTATTAAGTTTACTGATGCTGCCATAACAAACTATCACAAACTTATGGTCCAAGCAACACAAATTTATTCTCACAATTCTCAAGGTTCAGAAGTCCAGAACGGGGTCCTACAGTGCTAACACCAAGGTGTTTGCAGGGCTGCGTTCCTTCTGGAGGCTCTAGGGTTCTTTCTTGCCCTTGCCAACTTCTAGAGGCTTCCTGCAATTCTTGGCTCCTGGCTGCATCACTCCACCTGACAACTTCCTTTGTCATCATAACTACTTCTCTGACCCTCACCTTGTGGTTATATTGAGTGTACCAGAATAATCCAGGATGATTTCCCTATCTCAAGATCCTTAATTTAATCACACCCACAAAGTCCCTTTTTCCACATAAGGCAACATATTCACAGGTTTCAAGGATTAGGACATGGACACCTTTGAAAGGCCATTAAGCACACATGCCTTAATGTAGATGGATGACTGGATGATAGTGTCTGTATGTGAGGGTCTCTAATATTCTCACCTAATTGGGAGATTTTTTAAAAATTAAAATGTCAAGAGGAAAAGATGAAATGTATGGGCTACAGGCAACTTTCAAGTGATATGATTTATCTCAGTGAATATTTTTACTAGTGTTGTGGAGCAAAGAGTTTTAGCTTTGTTCTCTAACAATACCTGGAATGCAGATACTCTTTGCTGTTGGTTAAGGGCAAGTGTAAATATTTAAATTATGCCTTCAGGAGGAAACAGGTGACATCTTGTTGAGAATCTTAGCCAGGCCCTTAACAGGAGGCCACCCCTCCTCAGAACACAGTGCCCTCAGTCATGGCCATTCAGTATACAGTTCTGGCCTTGCAGAGCATGGGAAAAAATAGGCAATGGGGTTCCCAAAGTTCTACATCATAGTATATAACAGATATCATTTTGGCTTTTATTTTTTAAACAGGTTTCAAAATATCTACTATAGCCATTAAATTCCCAGGAAAGCACTTTAATTGATGCAACATCTTTGAGGACCCTTAGAGGGATTCTTAACTTTTTTTGTTCCACGGACACCTTTGCCATTCAGGTGGAAACCACAGACCCCCTTCCTAAGTCCACACTATTCTGTGTAATATTTAATAAATATATCACACTTGCCTCAACATGTCCCCAGAAGAATAATGCTTTTTTAATTTTCAATTCAAGCTCACAGACTCCTTTTCCACAGACACCTTGAGGGTCCATGGACCCCTGGTTAAGAACTCCTGCTCTATTGTAAACTTAATGGAAAATATACCCTCTTTGTAAGGAAATGAACTTAAGTATTTCTTCTTTATAAATATTAGGGAATAGTTCTCCAAAATGATGCCTTGAGTTTGGAAATAAATATGAGGCAGTTATTTGGACAGTGCCCATATCAACATATGTCTATGAAGTTTTATATTATGAGACAATATAAAACCTTGTTGTCAGCATATAGCAGACTGCTAACTTTTCCATTCTCTATCATAAAGTACAAAATAGACCAATTAAAATGATTTTAGGGAACCGGCTGTGGCTCAATTGGTAGGGCTCCGGTTTACCACATGGGAGGCTCGGGGTTCGGTTCCTGGGGCCTCCTCGTGCAGGCAGACTGCCTTGAAAAGGCAAGCCGCCATGGGCAGAGCAAGCCGCCGCAAGCAGGCAGGCCGCCGCACGGTGAACTGACTCAGTGGGATGCCGCAGTGGGAGGAGACAAGCAGACACAGAAGAACGCAAAAATGAACACAGCAAGAACAAGCAGAAAGATGGGGATATATAATAAATAAATAATAAATCTTTAAAAAAAATGATTTCAAGTCTTCAATAAATATGTAAAACTAAGGAGAGTTCAGAGCACTTCATATTTTACACCATGATAAAAAAAAATCTGTTCCAACAGACTCTGATTTGCATTTTGACTTTAAGCTGTAGATACTGCTCTGAGTCTGTATAGATTATCTTAAGACATATCTCTATTCAGATCCAAAGGCCAAGGAAAGATCAATAAAATGTGCAAATGATTTTCTATAGATTAACCTGCATGGTGATAAAGAGTATAACAATGGTCAACAGCAGTAGCTGTGCCTAAACTATGGTCCTCCTGGAGAACTATTCATAGACAAAATAATTTAGATATTTACATCTGTCCTTAACCAACAGCAAAGAGTAAGAAGCTCAGACTTGAAATTTATCGAGGCGAAAACTGGCTTTATATTTTATCAGGAATTAGATGGATAGTTTTTGAGAAAATGTCTAATAATCTAAGATATTTGCTGTTTTTTGTCATGAGCTTGCCTGCTGGCTAAGCAAATGTATGGGGAGCTAAACTCCTGTGTCCCCTTCTTACAGGTACCCCGATCTTTAGAAGTGATTCTTCTGGGGTCTCATGTCCTTAATATCCAAGAAGGGTAGCATCCGCATGAAGTGCAGAGTGGAAATAGATGCTCTTACTAAACACTGCATACCTGCGAAAGTTGACTTCCTTTTGTCCAGTCTTTAAATTCACTTGTAGGTGGGACTGAGTGAAGGTTAGGTTTTGACCACTATCTCTGAAATGATACCTATCAGGAAACAATGCAGGGGGGTGACTGGCCCCAATCTTCAGATCTATAAACAGAAAACATGGACTACTTGACACTTTTAATCTCATTTGAGACTTTAGCTATATTCTGGGACACCAAGGAAAATCCCACTGGATACCTCTTCTTACAAAGATGCATTAATTTTTAATATCCCATTAGAGAGCTAGGCAGATTCATGCAGCAGTAAATTACCAAGTATATCATTTGGTAGCTGAAGTAGTTTTAGACTTTGTGTGAATTCATTTAGCACTTCCACCCTCTCCTAATAAAGTACTATATCAAATTCCCATTCCCTGTCCTTGGGCACAGTCAATCATCGCCACTTGTATTGGCCCCCCAAATAGGTCATTCAAGATCCTAGAGTTTTCCTTGCTTGAGCTCGGTAGGAGAGAATACTCTATTACTCCGTGATCAACCCCCAGAAAGATGTGAGATTACCTGATGGAGTAGGTGTTCTATGAAATGAAGCCAAAAGAAGAAAGAAGTGGGAAGAGAAAGGTAGCAATGGTCCAACAAGTTTTAGCACCTGGGTCGATCATTTCTGAGGTGGGTTCCACACCTCCTGTCTTTGTGAAATTTTGTGACATTTGCCAATAAATTCTCCTTTTTGCTCCACCCTAGTTTACCTTGCATATCTGACCACTACCACTGTGACACAGGAATGATGTCTCCCTCCACCTTAGCTGAATATGTGCATAATGATCATATCCAAATGAATCGTCCCGAAGAAATGAATGGATATTTTCAATATGCCCAAAGTATATCACTTCTCATTTTTCCTCATCTCATCCATCAGGGCACACATGGTGTTTTCAAGGACTGAGTACCAGGTTTGTTTTTCTGTCATGGTAGATTTAATGACAGCAGAAGTTTCATCAAAATCAAACAGTAGCTTTATCTGGTACATGGTAAGCCAGCCCGCAGACTCAGATGATGAGATAAACTTCATGGACTTGTTGCTCCTCTTGCAGACTCATGCAGCCATAAACTGTGAAACAGACAAAAACTAAAAACAACATGATTATAGTTAGAGGCAGTTCAACCTAGGTTGTTACTGTTGATTTTGCAACAGAAGAAATTTTGTAAACAGAGGAAAATGTGATTTGCTTTTCTTTAAGGAGCATACCAATAACAATACCCTGTGAGATTTATATTTCCACCTTTTTTGGTAAAAAGTCATCAGTGTTTTAATTTTTCTTGTTTTCCTTCTGTCTTCTACTATTCCTTAGTTGCCTATCAAAGTCTGCAACATTTGCATAAATAATTAGTTGAATATATGTACATGTTTAGACTTAGGTATATATATCTAAAATATATATAGGAATGCGATTGATTTAATAACATCCAGGATTATTACCATCATTTCTGGAGTTGGTCCATTACTTTAGACCAGAGATCAAAAAACTTTTTCTATAAGGGACCAGAGAGTAAATAGTTTGGAATTGTAGGCCAGCCAGTCTCTGTAGTAGCTATTGACTTCTGCTGTTGTAGCAGGGAAGCATTCCTGGACAATGCATGAATGAATGGGCATGGCTGTGTTCCAATAAAAGTTTATTTGCAAAACAGACCTTGGGCTATGTTTGGCCTGCGGGCCTTAGTTTGTCAACTTCTGCTATGGAGTGTTCCTTTATTGTGATATTTTAAATCCATACCTCCGACTCGACCCAATAACTTTTTTGAGTGGAGGACATATTCACTTGGATGCTCCATCATTAACTCTATTTTAACATCAAAATTTAATGTACTCTCTTAAAAACCTAATCTTCTTTCAGATTTTCTTTACCTTTATTTAAATGCTATGTACTTGTTGACTTTTCCCTAGGCACAAGTCTGCATGTTCTCGATTTTATGTTCATCTCTCATTTTTATTCCCACGATTCTTACCCTAGTCTAGATCCCTATTTTTCCACAAATTGATACAGAGTTTTCATGACTGGTTATCTTGACT
>PVKH010024838.1:0-13540 GCA_004027955.1 Chaetophractus vellerosus | reverse complement strand
AGAGACAACAAGGCAGGGAGCAGAGGTTCCCAGTGCCTCCAAAAGAAAACAGCGAGCGACGCGATGGGCAGGCACAGCGAGCTGGCACAAGATGACACAGCAAGAGATGCAGGGTGGGAAAACATGATGAGAGAGACAACATGGCAGGGGGCTGAGCTGGCTCAGGCGATTCCTCCCACATTGGAGGTCCTGGGTTCGGCTCCCAGTGCCTCCTAAAGAAACAAGGAAGAGGAACAGACACAGCAAGTGCAAACAATGAGGGGGTGGGGAGAAATAAATAAAATAAATCTTTAAAGAAAATACACGAAATTTTAACGGGTTGTCCAAAGTTCATGTTTTATATAGAAGCCCATGGATGATGATAAAAATAATGCTTTAAAAGTCATGACTAAAGAGTGCCGGTAATTTAACAAGGTTTCAGGGTTAATATCCCCCCCTCCAACCCTCAGGTCTCTACTCAGGAAAATCCTCATACAATTTGTCCCCCAATAAGGAGAAAGAATCGGTATAGTTTGATGATTGAGCCTAAGGTGCTTATATCATCAATTTCCCCATAGTCAGGAAATTCCTTGGATAGTCAGGTTTTTAATCTTTGATTAATTGGGCCACAAAGCTTCTAGGCATTCTTATAAACACATTGTATTTCACTGCATTTTGAAGGGTGTTTTAATAGATTTAAAAGTGCGCAGGTAGCATCCTTCCACGTCAGCATTTCACAGACAACATTTATCAATGGTTCTGATGTTATCACAATCAGTCCTGCCTTAATAATTTCTTTAGTTTTTGGTTGTACTCAGAGTACAAAACCTCCGTTCTAGGATTTTATCTTTGTTGTACTCATTGAGGAGAATGGAGGTTCTCCTTGTTACAGCTCAGCCACAACAACCATGGTCGGCTGGCAGCTCCCAAGACACTGTACTATGAATAAGGTTGTAATAAAAGCAACACATGTATTAATATATTAAACAAGTACTAGTTAAGGTACAACCATTATTCCCTTTAATCCTTACAACAGTTCTTGAGGTAGATATAACGGAGGATCCCCTTTGAAAACATGGAAACTGTAGCTCAGAAAAGACTTACAGATGGTCTTACAAATTTTGGAAGACACAGAGTAGGAAATGAACCTTCATCTGTCGCTATTACCAAGCCCAAATTCTTAAGTCCTATTCATACTACCTCTTTCTTTCCTCTTTGTAACTTTACACAAGGCAATTTTCAAAACAAGGTGCTCACGGGTATCCAAGTTCCATGAAGTTATTCCATATTTGCTTCAAAAACATGATAACTCCCATCTGGAGGCAGAGGTCTATTAAACAACCACTAGGATGACACTGAAACAGAACAAGGGCATAATGATTTTTCTTTTCCCAGTTGGCTTATACTTCAACACCTTTAAATTGAGCAGCAAATGCTAAAGCCAGGCAACACTATCTCAATGAGTAAAGAAAAGCAAAACAAGGAGGGAGCAGCATGTATGTGAAGGACTCTAGATGGGGGAGCTTCCAATAATGATAATAGAATATTGATGAAAATTATAGCAGCAGTAATGACAAATCTAACTTTTATTGAGCACTTATTACCTGCCAGTTTCTGTGTGAGGCATGATCACATTAATGGATGCTATGGAAAGCTATACATTCATGAAAAATCAGGTGCTACAAAAATAATTACTTATATGGCAAATGCTTATATTATTTTAATAACATTTTATTTTGCAATAATTTTAGATTTACAGTAAATGTATGAAGATAGTAAAGAGAGTTCCCATACATCCCTCACCCAATTCCCCTCATTGTTAACATCTTACATCATCAGAGTATGTTGTAAAATCTGAGAAATCAACATTGGTGCGTTGCTATTAACTAAACTTTAGACTTTACTTGGATTTCACAAGGTTTTCCATTAAGGTCTTCCTTCTTTTTCATGATCCATCCCAGATACTGCATTGCATTTAGTTGCTGTGTCTCTCCTGGTCTGGAGTCTCCTTTTTCCCTTGGTTTTCATAACCTTGAGAGCTCTGAGGGCTATTAGACAGGCATTCTTTGGACTGTTCCACAGTCTGGGTACATCTGATACTTCTCTCATGTTTATACTGGGGTTATGTATTTTGGGGAGGAAGATCACTGAGTTTGTGAAGTGCCATTTCATTACATCAGAGTGGGGCTACATGAGATCCATAAAGCATCACTGGTGATGTTAACTTTTATCACTTGTGTTAATGTAGCATTTGCCAGGATTTTACTATTTTTTCCCTTCTATTCTTCGGAAGTGAGTCACTAAGTTGAGCCCCTTCTCAAGATTGGGGTGGGGGTGGGATGGTTAAGCACCACTTCCTGGCAGTGGGAGCATCTACTTATATTATAATGTATTTTTAAGTAATAAAAGCATATTGCAAAATAGTTTGTCAATATGGCCATAGTTTGCCTTCTTTGTGGTTTTCTGCTTTTTTAGATTTTCAATAATACTTGATATAAGAAACCCACACAAACAAAAATGTGATTACAAAAAATTTGTAATTGATGTGTTTTGCTTGAAAATTTTGTACTCTATAAGTCATTTGGGTGGGGAAATGTGGGTCTACTGTTTTCCAAAATGGGTTCAGGTCCTGCTCTTAAGGATGATGGTTTACCTTATCTTCTCTATACCTTTGATCCATCTTTTCTATTTCTATCAAATTGGTACCAGTGAGACTTCAAAGGCAACAAATAATTAGGACATTGAGAACCTGCTTTTCCAGTTCAAGCCCAGTAACTTAAATCTCCCTAATCCGAAACCAAGAGAGGCTTTGCCAGTGGTGATTCTTCTCATGTGGAGAGGTCTAAATTCTCCCATCTAAGCATGCTCCTTCTTCTAAGGAGGAATTTAGGACCCCTAAACTCTGTAATGTTTATGTGATAAGTGTGCTCAGTAGAATGTCTGAGGCAGAATAATTACTAAGCTACATGGGGTTAGACTGCAGCTGTAAATTGAATCTCTTCATTTTTATAGAAAGTTTCAAAGAGTCAACTTGACTAGTTCATGGTCATGCAATATTGAGTGGTACTGTGGGCATGAAAGCCTGGGTCTCCTGCAACCAAATCCACTGCACTTTTACATCATGTCAAGTAGGAATTTTATTTACCCAAATAAGTATAGTTCCTTGAAGAGGTTAAAGCATTATCCCAACTAAATTCCCACTTGCAGCAAGGTATAATATAGCAAGGAAAGAGGTGTGCAATGGAGACATGAGGTATATATCTTTGCTTGTGTAACTTTAACATTTTAAATAGAATTTTATGAAAAGCTAGCTTTATTGGAGAAAAACACCTCTCTTAAATTTTAGTGAAAAGGTAGACCAAAGTGGGGAGGCTGGAAGACAAACTATTTATAATATTGTAGAAATTGAGCCTGGGTGACTTTGTGGTTTACAGGGAAGAGGAAAGGTCCAACAGTTTTTGAAGGCCTGCCCCCCTCACATAATGATGCCCTTGAACTAAATATATATAGCCTTTGATATGCTAATATTCATTTGATAAAAAGAATCAATACTTTGAGTAAAAGAGCAATGGATGAGATGCAGAAACTCAGGCTTTCATTCTCACTTTACCACTCAAATCACATGACCTTGGACAAGCCAAAGCTGAGTGCTTTCACATATTTTTCTCACTTATACCTCATGACTAATCTGATGAGACATGGGTAGATACCATTTTGTAGATGATGAAGCAAAGTGGCAGGCAGGGATATCAAACTCCAATACTTATGTTCCTTTCACTTCAGTTACATTAGTATGCTTGTCCTAAATCCACTTTACATGTGTGAGCCCACAGTAATCAGACAGTGGACTCTTAGCAAAATCAATTTCCATTTTGTCCTCAATTGTACCTCTATTGTATCCCACATGTGGTTGAAAAGCACAGACTCTGAAGCTAGAATGCCTAATTTTGAATTCTAACTTCATCGACTTGTTTTTATAATTGTAGGCAAACTACATAACTTTTCTTTGCCTCAGTTTCCTCATCTGTAAATAGGGCTAGTGATAGAATTGTTGTGGGGATTAAATGAGGTAATATATGTAGAGAAACTTAGTCACAATTGTTGGCATGTAGTGAGCACTCAATAAATGTTAGAGCTATTTTTAAAACTTCTCTTACATTGAATTTACATAAAACATTTATGAAAGATATTATACTGCTATAGTCTGAGAGTCACAAGTCCAGTATAGCCAGTTCATAACATTGTAAAAATATCTTTCTACTTTTTTTCTTTATAATAGCTACGATTAATTTTGTCAGGGATTTTACATCCTATATAATCTACCTATATCAATACTCCTGAGATAGCTATCCTTATTAAGTTTACAAAAGAAGAAACAGATTTAGAGATATTAAAAACATGCATCTTGGTGGGGCAAGATTAGGAGATACACTGTCAAACTCCAAACACCAAATATTTGTTTCATTTCATGGTTATGTCCTTTTCCTAAGTCTGTTAACATCTCCACAAAAGGGAGAAGGATTTCATTAGTATCGCCCACATTGCCCAGTAGAGGCTGGTTTCAGTAAATTCCTGTTGTCTGAATGAAATGAGAGGGTCAATTCTTATCTTCATTATGTATATTTTGCACATCTACACTTCCAGGATTTCTAGGGTCTTTCACAATCCCACTTTTTCATTTCACTATTTTAAAAAAAATTAAAAATAGATTTCCAAATAAACAATCCTATGTTGGAAAATATAGCCGACATTGATCTCACATATTTTATGTGAAATGTCTAGGATGGTTATTAAACATGTCCCTGATACCATTATTAGAAATGCGATATTAGAAATGGGATATCCAAAGATGAATCATGACGGAATTCCAATAATTACACAATTAAGAGAAAGAACACTCAAGCAAGCAAAATTATTGGTGGCAGCATCTCCTAAGATGGCATCAACATGAAGTCTGTCTGTCTGTGTTCCCTATCTACCCATTTAAACTCCAGCTGAACACTCCTGAAATAAAAAACACTCCAGGGGCTCCCAAACTGGGCAGCTTTCTAGCAGATAGAGTCATTATTCTGGACCAAGAAAGAAAATTGCAAGTTGGATTCCGGGACTTCCAGGAGGTCCTGGGATTATGAAAGGCCTTGGTCTGTCTTTGGCCAATAGAAAAATTCCCAGGTACCTGCAGAGATATAACATTGATAAATATAAGCTTTACAGCATAACTTCCACAATCCAGGGGCAGTGCTAATTGTGTTATGTAAATTATCTCTCATCTATATAGAGCTTTGCAACCCAAGTATTACTATTTCCTGTTTAAACATATATTCAGAGATGGAAAATTAAGGGCAAAAAAAGTAGTAAATCATAAGTGATAAGGTTAGCATTTGACCACAGATTTCTCTGATTATAAAGGCCATGCTCTTAGGAAGTTTTAGGCATTCTCCATGTATCCCATTCAATTACTAGGAGGAGCTAGAGAAAAAATAAAAATGAGGCCTGCCCTGAATCTGGGAAACTTTTTAAGAGACTGGAAATATCCTTACCCTTAGTTTTCTCAGGGAATCTTTCTTTAGCCTTTCTCTAAATTATGACCTCCTAAGATTCCTACAGATATTAAAATACATGTTAAATTAGAATAACACAATGCTTTTGAACTGGAAAAGGAAGAAACAGTCTGACTAATGAGACAGCAGAGTCCAGAAATAGACACTATTACTAGATGCCAAATATGATAAATCTGGAAACTCATTTCATTGGTTGAAATATAAATTATTCATTAAATGTATGGCTGCCAATTGGAAAAGAAATGCTCTATTATTCTTTACACCGAATTAAACCCCTAATAGATCAAAAGTATCAATACTAAAAATTAAACTATAGAGTCACTAAAACATACAAGTGATTTTTAAAGAAATTCTAGAATGGGGAAGACATTTTTTGATAAATGATAAAAATCCTGAAAGCCATTGAAAACAGGAAATTTTGGCTAAAAAAAGTTATACACACATACACACACACACTAAGAATCATAAACAAAAAGAAAATAAAAAGATACACAGCAATATGGGAAAATATCTGAAACAAGCCTGAGGCCGATTTAATTAGCTCACAAATCAAAAGGACAGAGAAAAACAGTCCACTGAAAATGAAGTAGTTCACTTACACACACACAAAATAAGAAATATAAAATGGCCAAAAATCCACCATATAATTTGTAATTAAAGAAACTAAAATCAACAGATCTCTTTTTGACTATCAGACTGTAAAAATTTACCTGTTTTGGTTGACAAAAATCCAAGGAGGCAGGTTCATACATGGAAGGTGAGGTACTAGCATTTTGGAGGACAATTTGTCAGTCTCAGTGAAAATGTATAACATTCTCACTCTATGATCTAGCTGTACCATTGCTAGACATATTTTTCATATGTCATATATACTATACATCAATAAAGAAATATGAGCTTTAGGAAGATATAGTTAAATATTTTATATATTAGGGTTTCAAGTAAGATATCTTTTGGACTAAAGTTTCCATTACTTAAAACAAAACCTAACCTATTTAAAAGTTTGAAAACCCACGCAATACATAACAATAGTTCCTAAAAGTATGAAAATTCCTGGAGCTAATTTCCTGGGTTCTGTTAAAAAAAAAATGGATTTGATGAAAAACTAAAGAGAGCAGAGATCAAAATCCTGGGGTTTAACATATCAGTTGGCCGCTTTGCACTGCACCCCCATACCCACCCTCACAAGGTTACTTACTTCCTCCAGTCTCCACCGGTTAAAAAGTTTATTGTAATGTCCTGGGTGGCCTACAAATCTGTAAAGAGGTAGTTTAATTCATTAGCATTTATGTAGGAATGACTGAAGAACATCTACGAATGCATCACAAGTACATGTGTGGGTAGACATAAATGTTCACTGGTGCAACTTGTCCCCCAAATGGCTGATTTTGTCCATACTTACACAACGTCAAAGTAACTGATTTATAAAGGAAAAAATGAAGCATGAATTCAATGCCAAAGAGTTAAGAAGCTGCAAACCAAGTGGATGATATTTTCTACTTTCACTTGTAGAGTTTTAATATCTTGCTGATCAAGGTAATGAATATTATGATAATGTACTGAATTCTGGGTTCCAAAATTTTCTACTCTCAGTATTTTTCCTTGGCAGTCGGCTGGAGCGATACACATATGACACCTGACCCATTAGTTTAATATCCTTCTTTTTCATATTTTGTACCAAAGATAGGAACCAGTTAAAATGATCGGCATAAAAGTTTTCCACACCAAGAAATTGTCACCCAGGGATACAGAAAAATTTTCTTCAGTGACCAAACCAATACTGATGATTAGATAGTCATAACCGACCTCAAGTACGGCACATAAGTTTTATTTTTTTTGTGCCAACTTTAATTGGTAATGGCTGCTGTCAGAAGCAGTGTACTAAGGAGTCTTTTGAGTGAGAATATGTGTGAAGACTGATTCGTACAGTCTTTCAGGGCAGGAAATAAGAATTTGCCACCTCTGTTAACTAATTGGTGATGGATCTCTTGACAGTCTTTTAAACTCTTTTGCAAAGATAATGCATATAAGAGTGACTTACCTCCCCAAAAAGAAAGCAATGTAGAAGATGGAACTGTTTAAGTTGACAAACTGGAAGAGGAACATCTTCAGGGCAAAGCTGTTTTCCCATTCAGATTCCGTTCGTGGATATTCTAAAATGAGCATAGGGTATGTTTACATAGATGGGTGAAAAACAAGCACACTGAAAATGAAATCAGAAGACCCATGTTCAAGTTCTGCTTTAGTCATTTACTAATTCTGCAAGGCACTTAGTGTCTCTGAGTTCTAGTGTCTGTGCTCATAGAAGGTGAATGAGATATCTGCTGTATAGAGTTGATGAAAGGATCCAAGGAAATGATCCTTAGAAAATACTCTATTGCTACAAAAATATGATACCTGTTATTAATACATAAATACTTTAAGGATTCTCTCTGGTATTTTCATTTACAAGTAACCAAAAATATTGGATCAATCTTTCATCCAACATATAGGACCTAAATTGGCCGCAGAGTTCTTTGAAGAATAGTGTGCCAACTGCAGGGGAATGGTAAAGAGGATAATGAGACAGAGAGGACCAAGAGGGTAGCATGTGCTACAGCTTTCTGCTCTTATCCAGTATCCAAAGATATAGCTATATATACACATCTAATATATATTTTGATATAGTTGAAGAATTCAAGAAATGTAGAATATAGATGGGATTTGACTTAAGGAAAACACAGGCCGAAATGTATGCACAAGCCCAACTACAGAATAAGAAAGCAATGGATCCTGGGGACCTCTGTCCACAGGTGGTAGGTCCCAGGAGGAGAGGTCCATCAGTAAGAGCTGTCAGGAGAGGGGCCGTACATAAGCTTTGATATGTTGAGCTTTCACTGTCTTTTCTTCTAAATAATTATAAAGCTAGCTGTTTTACTTTTTAAACACAAAACTAATTTAGAAAGGAGAATGTGGATTTTTAAAAAAATTTCTAGTGTGTAGATTGTTTTTGGACTTCCATATCTAATTTTATTGCATCATCATCCACAATGTGTCCTGTAGCCCAATTACACAGTTATGCTTTATCAATAGACCAAGTGTTTGAAGTTTATATACATACATATATATAAATATTTTGAAGAAGCTGTCAGCTATGATACTCAAATATTCTATTTTCCTTCTTTTTTTTTTAGGAGGCACTGGGGATTGAACCCAGGACCTTGTACATGGGAAACAGGCACTCAACCACTAAGCCACATCTGCTCCCCTTACTCTATTTTCTTACTTACATTTTGACTGTGGTCTGTCAATTTATTTTTATAATTCTATCAGTTTTGCTTTCTATATTTTGATGGTTTGGTAAGAGATGCATAGAAATTCTGACTATTATACTGACCTGGTAGATCATTTATCAGCATGAAGTATCCCTCCCTCTCCCTCAAATACATTTTAACTTTATCTAATAATAAATATGGTCACATCTGCTTTTATTACTATTTTCTTGATATACAGGCTTTTATTCCTGAGTTGTCAGTTGTTTTAAGCCTTTTGGATTTAGTTATATTTCTTTTCATCAGCATATAGGTAGATTATTTTATGAAATTCATCCTTACTCCCAGTATTCTAAAGGGCAATTATTGATAAACAGATAGACAGATAGATATACAGAAAGACAGATACATAGATAGATGATAGATGGACAGATAGATACATAGATAATAGCTAGACATATAGATATGCACACAGTTTTATTCTTGTATTTATTAATTGCTGTGCTTTATTTTTCCCTTTTTCTGCAGTTTGTTACATTGATCCTATTTTCATTATACCTATTGTTAGAGTTTTCCCTCTTATGAGGTTTGCAATGATTGACAGGTCATAGGACCTTGAATCAATACCCCTGTGGCACAGGTTGAGGAAAGGCAGCCTCCGGCCATAACCCACCTAACTCATTCCCTCCCAAGAATAAACAAAATGGAGCAGATAAGGGCCATCACTCCCTCCCTACCTTTCACACATTCCAAGACCTCCTAACCCACTTCTCCCTGGCCATTTGGCCCCAGGCTGTACTCGGTTTCCCCGCCTATTAATGTACTGTATAAGTTCATATCCACCACCTTCCACAGGTGGGCTGAAGTCTATTCTTCAGACCCCCTCTTCCCAATAAACTTCCTGCCTGCAATCATCAGTCTCTGCGTTCCAGTGAGAGCCCTTTTTCTCTAACACCTATTCTCTTCTAAATGTGTAAATATATACTACCTGAATAAAAATAAATATTTAAACTTTCTTTCCAAGAAGTTAAAAGAGCAATAAATACACTGAAATAAATGAAAATGAAAGAATTAAACAAAATAAATAATAACATGTTTTTAAGTCTTCAATAAAGTAGAAGGGATGATTACTGAACTATTATCTATGCAAAAACACCTTTCAAAATTTACTCATGGAATAAGCAGGCACTCATCAACAAACCAATAACCACTGAGTCAACTGAAAAAAAATATTTAAAGATCTACCCCAAAATGACACCATACCTGCATTGATTCTATGAAACATTAAATACCAAATTTTCAGTTTATATAGAATGGTTCAGAAAATAGAAAATAATAAAACTGTTTCAAATCATTTTGTGAAATTAGCATAAAATTGACAAGGATGGCCCAAGAAAACTACAATCCACTAACTTTACAGGAATATCCCTAAATAAAATATTAGCAGATTGAACCCAATGATATATTTAAAGAATACACCTTAATATACTAAAATACTGGTGCATGTCAAGACTAGGGCATAAGATCGAATGCCTTCAAGGTGCAAGTACTTAACGTTAAGGAGCAGAGAAGATTGATTTAATACGTTAGAGAGTAATGAAGTCTTTGACAGACTAAAGTGTATAAATTTTCTAAAGGCCTTCTAAATTAATTTTTATAAAACTGTGTGAGAAATAGCACATACACACATATTTGGGCTCCCAAAAGAAGAGTCTGAATCTCTCAAAACAGGCTTTAGCAATAGCATTTGTCACCGAAATATAAGACTTTCCCTGGAAGCTGAGATATTCCTGAATCAATGTCAAGTGATAACTACTCAGGATTCTATATGGCCAACCAAAATGGCTCAGTCCATGACAGGACTAACTGAAGATATATCAAATGCCTTAAACTGTCATGTGAGAAAACACAATAAGGAGAAAAACTATTTTAAAACATTATCAGGAAAATCAAAGTTTTAAATATCTGAATTTTATAATTCTTCTGAATTTACATTTCCCTAAACATTCTACTCAGCACATTTGTTGAAGGTCATTCTTGACATATTTCTGATGTATTCATTTTTTCCTCCAACCTTTTGACAAATATTTAGAGGACATCAATTATACATCAGAACAGACCAAGACTATAAACTCCATCATGATGGGAACATTATTTTGTGAGACTAGCATTGCTCTGACAAAAAAAACAAAAACAAAAACAAAAACAGAAAAAGACAAGGGAAGTAAAGAACTATGAACCACTTTCACGCCTAATCTATGTGTATAATTCCTAAATAAAATATTAGTTCATATTTTAACCCGAGTACACTAAAAGAATGACACATATTGATCAAATCTAGTGGTCTGTATTCCTAGCACCTTACCTACAGTATTAGATCCTCCATATATTTTTGTTTTATGAATGAATGTGTGGCACCCGTCCTGCCTAAGATGGTAGAAATCAGGGGCAAATAAACTCAATTCTGTGATCTTAAAACTTTTTCAGTCTCGTAGAGAAAGGAAAAAAGATTTATTTCAGAACAAGATATGAAATACTGAAAGAAGGAAAAATGTTAAAGGGACATGAGAGATGAGGGAAGGGTGAGCCAAAAAGTCTTCAGAGAGGAGGTGAATTTTGAACTGAGGAGAGACAAGTAATGTTTTATTAAATAAAATGATTCTAAGTAGAGTTAAAGTTATAAACTAAGCTGGGAGTATGTTGAATGCCATTCATTTGTTTCATACATTCTGACAATGAAAGATTTCAATTTGTTAACTGTATGCCAAACACTCTTCTAAACACTTTACATTCATCAACTCCTTTAATCCTCGTAACAAGATTATGATACAAGTATTAACATTATCCCTATTCACAGAAGAGGAAATCGAGGCACGTAAAGACTAAACCCATTCATTCTCGCTCCAAGTCTGATCTTAATAATCGTATTATATTCCCTCCTTAAGACACTGAGCTAAGAAACAAGAATGTGATGACATGGAAAAGGAACATTCAGAGGACAGGATAGCTCATGGAAATTTAAAATGTGGTAACAGATATAAAACATTAACTGGAATACTTGGAAGAAAAGTTGAGGGGATCATGAAGAAAGTAAAACCTGCAGCCCATAAAAAAACATTTAAAAATTAGAAAAGAAAGCATAAGAATATTACAGAATAGGTTAAGAAACAACTAAAAACAGGAGTTTCAGAAAGAGGCAAAACGAGGGGGAAATTATTGAAAAAACAATGTACACATATTATAGTTATTTGATAAAAGCAAATATTTGGGCAAAACACAAAGAACTGAAATGTTGGGGCAAGGAGGAGGGTGTCTCTTAAGTATTAGGAAGAACTAAATTTGTGAATTTCTAGTAACAAGATTTTGTAATTGCCTGCATTGCCTCTCTGTAATTATTCGACTCAGCCCAAGATCCTATGCTTCCTCCTTCATTTTTATTAATAAATAGGTATATAACTGAAGTTGATAGTTAGATTACAAAAAATAAAACTACACCATGATAGGTCCATTTGTTATGTACTTACTAAGGAATAAATTAAGAAAATTGAACTTACCTAAATTAGTGAGTAAGTAAGCAATTTTTTCATAAGCCTTTAATGAGAAAGAACAAATAAGTGAAAGTTATTCTTTTCTTTTAGAAAAGACTGGTATCAACACTATTCAAAGAAACATGCAAAGTGTGTTCTACAATGTGGCTACATTTTAAATTAAGCAGAAATATTTATTAAAGCCCACTATGTAATGACTGACTTATAGATATGCATACACATAGGCACCCACAAAATTTATATAATATAAATGTGTACTTAAAAATATATGTATACAGACACACTTGTTATCACCTGTAATGACAAATCTTTCCAGCAGCTATCTTTATTTCTATTTTATAAATCAAGAAAAGGAGACTTAGAAACACCAAAAATCATTTGCTTAGTCAATGACTGGGTTGGTACTTGATTTCAAAATTTTATGCTCTTTTTCTTCAATGGAAGATGAAGTGGAAGTGTGAATTCTATAATATCAATAAAGTATTTTCCAAACTATGACATAAATTGCAAAAAGTTGCATTCCTAAGGAACAAAATGGGTTTGGAGTTATATAAAACAAAGATTACTAATTCAAATTTATTGAATCTTATGTAGTCACACTCCCAAAAGATTTTTCTAATACTATTTTTTTATTTTCTGCCACCTTTTCCTTGTCCCTTCACACTCTGTCCACCACTCATAAAGTCTCAAGAAAAGTAAACATATTTCACAACAGTCCAAATAGTTGGGGAAGTTTATGTGCTATAAGAAGAAGGGTGATATGTGTTTGTACGAATATTTTGCTGTGTGAATATGATTCCATAACTACATAATTCAAGAAATTATTCTTCAGATTATAAATTGCAATATCCCTGCCTGTTGGCATGCAAGATTAGAACGTATGTATCTGGATATTGTACTTGCTGATCACCTTCTCGGAAAATTCTTTCAATTGAACCATTGTGACTATTTTTCATAGCCATGATTCAAATCTACCTCTTGCTAAGACCTAACGTTGTTATCTTGGAACAGAAAGATTATACTGCATACAATGGCCTCATTCCGACTCTAGTTGAGTTTATCTGGACTGTAAGCAGGTTCTTTTCCATTTATTAAGTAAGATGGTTACGGTATGATTTCCAAGGAGTATAACAAGATGGATTTGATCATTGGAAAAAATGCTACTAGAGCAGCTACTTTGCCTCTAGCACTGAGTTGAATG
>PVKH010024837.1:0-13539 GCA_004027955.1 Chaetophractus vellerosus | reverse complement strand
CTCCCCTTCCTTAAATACTTGGACCTTTGCCAATAAACTTCGCAGCTTGATCAGACCTACTGTCTTGCTGTCGTTCTTTCGTGTCTCCCTGTCCCATATCATTCTCTCCCTCAGAGGCCCGGAGACGTCCAGAGGTCCCACTTGACTGTCCCGCTGGACGGGACACCAGAGCCGCCATGGGCAGGGCAGGTCGCCCGCGAATGGAGCGCAGCCAGCCACCCACCAACTGAAGCAAGAGCCGGCCGTGAATAGAAGCAGAAGCCGCCCACAAGCAGGGAAAGCTGTGTCTGCGCAGTGACCAAGTCTCGGCGTGTCCCTGCAACAGGGGGGAAGGGGAGATATGTAATAAAATAAATAAATCTTAAAAAAAATATGCAGGAAATAATCTCGAAGCTGTTTTAGTTCTATTCCGTAGTTTAAGGAGAGACGAAAGTGGCAATAAAGGGGAGGAATACACTACAGTGAGATTTCAGGGTGGGAAGGATATGAAATGAAAGCTGGAAATACATCAGACAGAAATGAAAGAGGAAGTAAAAGGAACTGCATTTATTAAAGTTATAAAATTCAGGGAACAATAAAACTGATATCAGGAGAAGAAATCAAAAGTGAGTGACCCATAAAACAAATATTTCAGGATTGAATTATTGCCTGAATTATAATATATGTTTAAAAGGGTAGGAGAAATTTAACATATATAATAGTATATAAATAATGATTAAGTTGTGAGGAAAAATGTTCAATAACTTTAATATGAAGGGTAAAAATAGATAAACAAGAACCCGATACCCATTGTAGTGTATGTGTGTGTGTGAGAGAAAGAAAGAGAGATGAGATAGAGCTAGATAGAGAGAGAGACAGAGACAGAGAGAGACAAAAAGAGACAGAGGAAGAGGGAGAGGGAGAGGCAGAGGCAGAGGCAGAAGGAGAAAGACAGAGAGAGAGAACTGATATTTGATTAAACATATTTGAGAATTCTTCATTAAGACATGAAAATACACACTCTAAATTTCATTGGGAAGTTTATGAAAGATAAGTAAAACAGAAAATAAGTATGCATATTATTAAGCTTATTAAAATGACTTAAGATGGTCAGGAAGAATATAATATCAGAGTGTCCAATTTTTAATATTTTGAAATTCGGTAGAAAGAGAATGATATTTGGTAGACTTGTAGGTACTAGCAACTAAGGATGGAATATTGCAATAATTACCCAAACAAAGTGAATATAGCCATATTATCAGCACAGATTGTTGCAATGTGTGTGAAAGGAGATTTTCACGTATAATCAGAGGATCTAGGAAAGCAAGATCTTTGCTATGGTCCAGGCCTTAGCAAGTTTAAAGAAGTTAAGATAGTTAGAAATGAAATCATGCATAATGAGAGATTAATTAGGAGATAAATCAGTACCTAATAAAAAGAAAATGAATTTTCAGAATGAAAAGGACAATGAGAGAAGTAGATGAATTAAAGTAGAAGTGTTAATGCCAGAGCTAAAATAAGAATAATAGATTTGAGGAGAAATTGGATTTGTGTATGTGAAAGAGAAAAGAGAGTATAGTAAAATGAAAGAAAGAATATCCCGAGGGTGTGGAAAGTGGAAAATAGAGAAATATAATAGAGACTGAGGAAAATCTATGACTAGGAAAGAAAACATATAAAACAAATTTATTAATTATGCATGAATTTTTAAAATGAAGCACAAAGCTAGAAAATAGTGAAAACATAACAACTCAAATGAGTCATTCCTTGTGAATAATCTATACAGCCTATTTTTTTCTGAGAAGCCTTCATATACATGAAATCCAGTCTTAATCCCACAAAGGAAAGAAAACTCAACTCCCAAACACTTGTGGAAAATATGAGTTTTTATTATTTCATATGTTGAGGAAAGATGGCAGAAAAGAGGGCGTAGAACTAGAGGACATATGTACATATGAGTGCCTGCATAAGCACATTTGTGGACTGGCAATGTACTCGAATGATGACTTCACAAAGAATTCTCATCTCCAGGAAGATTGTACAAGTGTCCATAATGGAAAGTTTTTCAATCATCATTTGTTTATTTTTCAAACTTAGTATTTACATTGACATATACCATAAATAAAGTTCACAAGTCCTATGTGGATATTTTGATGAGTGATCACAAAGTTAACCCATTATTCTAACCACTACCCAACACAAAACATAAAATTTGTCAACACCAAAAGCAATTGTGTCATTTTCTCATCACTATACCCTGATCCTCCCAACAACTAACATTATCTTGACTTCTAAGACCAAAGATTATTTTACCCATTTTTAACTTAAAAATGGGTTGTAAAATATGTATACTTTTATGATTCCCACACTTTTGTGTTTGAAAGATTCAACAATGCTCTTGCATGGGCCAGTAGTTCATCCATTTTTATGTCTATATAGTACTCCAGTGTAAAAATATACCACAAGTTTAATGTATATGTTAATGTTGATGTAAATTAGGTTGTTCATGTTTTAGTTATTATGGATAATGTGTCAAAAAAAGTCCTAGAATATAACATTTGTGAACCATATTACATATTGCATTAAGTATAATACAAGAAGAATATCTAATAAGATATGCTTAGATTTACTTATTATATGCTGTCAATTTTAACGATTTCCCTACCTATCAGCAGTGTAAGGGAGAAAATAAAGATGCTTTAAATCAATGGAGATATAAAGCATGTTAATTCATATTGGAAAACTCAGTATTGCTAGGATGTAAATACCCTTCATTAGGATTTACATCTTCATTATCTATAGATTTAATGCTATCTTAGTTAAAATTACTACATGTTTTTTGTTAGTAGAATTTGACAGGATTAATCTAAAATTTGTATGGGTATAAAAAATACTTAGTATGATCAAGAACCAGACAAGGATGCCCACTTTCACTACTGCTATTTCATATTGCACCAGACGTTTTAACCAGAGAAATTAAGCAAGAAAAATTTTCCAAAAAGTCATAAAATTGGAAAGGAAGAAGTTTAACTATCTCTATTTGCATATGATATGACCTATATATATAGAAAACCCAATGGAATCCAAAAGAGAACTATCAGGGCTAATGAATGATGTCAGCAAAGTGGGAGAGTATAAGGTCAATATGCAAAAATCAATCAAATACACTAGCAATGAAAAATCTGAAGAGGGAATTAAGAATCCAAGTTCATGGATTGGAAGATCATTAAAATGACAATACTAACCAAACCTATTTATAGATTCAATGCAATCCCAATAAAATTTCAGTAATCTTCTTTGCAGAAATGGAAAAACCAATTATCAAATTTATGTGGAAGGATAAGGGGCCCCAAATAACTAAAGCCATCTTGAAAAAGAAGAGTGAAGTTAGAGGACATAAATTTCCAGATCATAAAAGTTATTACAAAGCCACAGTAATCAAAACAGTATGGTACTAGCACAAGAATAGACATATAGATCAATGGAATTGAGAGCTCATAAATCAGCCCTCACATTTATGCCAATTATTTTTTGACAAGGTAGCAAAAACCACTCAATTGGGAAAGAATAGTCTCTTCAACAAATGGTACTGGGAAAATTGGATCTCCATTTGCAAAAAAAAAGGAGTATCCTTACCTCACACCATATAAAACTATCAACTGAAATTAGAACAAAGATCTAAATTTAAGAACAGAACTATCAAACTCCTAGAAGGTAACATAGGGAACATTTTCAGGACTGTTCATTAGGCAATAGTTTCTTAGACATTATACCCAAAGCAAAAGCAACAAAAGAAAAAAGAACTAAGTGGAACCTCATCAAAAAAATCACTTTTGTTCCTCAAAGAGCTTTATCATGAAAGTAAAAAGAAAATCTACACAATGGGAGAAAATATTGGAAATCTCATATCTGATAAAGGATTACTACCCAGTATATATAAAGAAATCCTTCAATTTAACTGTAAAAAAGACAAACAACCCAGTTTAAAAATGGGCAAAAGACTTGAACTGACATTTCTCCAAAGAAAATATACACATGGCCAGAAAGCACATGAAAAGATATTCAACATCATTAGCCATCAGGAAAATGGAAATCAAAACCACAATGAGATATCATTTCACATCCACTAGAATGGATGGTAATAATAATAAAAAAATAACAAGTGTTGGAAAGGATGCAGTGAAATAAGAACATTCATTGATTGCTTGTAGCAATGTAAAATGGTGCAGCCACTGTGGAAGACAGTTTAGTGCTTCCTCAGAAAACTAAGTATAAAACTGCCCTGTTGACCTGGCAATCCCAATACTAGTTATGTACCCAACAGAATTGAAAGCAGAGTCCTGAGCATATATTTGTTCAGTGTTCAAAATAGCGTTATTCACAATTGCCCAATGATGGAAACAACCCATGTGCCCATCAACTGATGTATGGATAAACAAAAGGTGATATATATATATAGAATGAAATATCCAGCTGCAAAGAAGAATGAATTCTTGATACATGTGACAACATAGATAAAACTTGAAGATATCATGTTGAGTGAAATATGCCAGACACAAAAGGACAAATATTATTGGATCTCATTAATTTGAAACAATTTGAATAAGTAAACTCATAGAGTCAGAATCTAGAATATGGTTTACCAGAGCACAGCATGTGATAGAAGATGGGACATAAAGGCTTAACATGCACTGGATTCCTATTTGGAATGATGGAAGTGTTTTGGTAATGGATGGTGGTCATGGTAGCACAAGATTATGAATACAATTGACAGTGCTAAATATATATCTGAATATATGTTAGGTTGTATATATGATAAGAGAATAAAACTTTTAAAAAAATCCATAGAAATATACTACACAATGAAACCTACGTTAAACCATGGATTTTAATTAATAGTACAAATATAAAAATATGCTATCATTCATTTTAACAAATTTTCCATACCAATGCAAAATGTAACTAATAGGGTGGTATATGGGAATACTGTGTTTTATGCATGATTGTTCTGTAAACACACAACTTCTCCAATAAAAATATTTTTAAAATCTTTATGATCTGGGATTTGGTTACATATTCTAATATATTACAAGTAAAGCTCAAGCAACAACAACAACAACAACAAAAATTAGATAAATTTGACCTCATCAAAATTAAGAACTTTTGTGCTTTGCTAATGTAAGATGTTATTAATAGGGGAAAATGTGAGAGAAGGGAGGGGTGGGCTACATGGGAATCCCATGTATTTTCAATATAACTTTTCTGTAATCTAAAACTTTTCTAAAGACAAAGTTAATATAAGACATTTTTAAGAAAGTGAAGAGAAAACCTACAGAGTGGGAAAAATAGTTGCAAACTATGTATCAGATGAGGGCTTAATATATAGAATATATAAAGAACTTTTACAATGCAACATTGAAAAAATAGATAACCCAGTTTAAAAATGAGCAAAGGATTTGAATCAATATTTTACCAAAGAAGATATACAAATAACCAATAAATAGATGTCAAAATCATTATTCATTAGGAAGATGGAAGTCAAAACCACATTGATAATCCAATTCACATCTGTAAAAATGGATGATATTAAAAGAAAAGTGCAAAAATAGAACACTTCAGAGAGGATTCAGGTAAGTTGGTACTATAGTGTATTATTCACTGCATATTTCAACAGTGGCTAACTTTTTAAAAAGACAATAGCATGGGTTTGCAAGAATATGGTGCAATTGAAAGTCTCATATAGTATTTGTAAGAAGTAAAATATTAAATATGCTTTGAAATATATTTTAGCAATTTCTTATAAAGTTACATATAACCTACCCTAGGAATATATCTGAAAAATACCATCAACTGCTTAAATGTTTTTCTCACTTGTTTAAAGGAACGTGCTTCCAGTTAAAATTGATGATTACCCTTATGGATGATTTTAAACCTCTTTCTCCAGTTTACCCCAATCCTCTGTGACTCATTTTTTAAGTCTGTCTTCAATATACAGTTCATATGTTTTGGAATGTCTGATGCCTGTATGATGCTAGATTTTTGGGAGAAGGACTAAGTTGTTTTTGAAGTTTCATACTGTGCAATCAAGACAGGGACAATGTAGCTTAAACAGAGGTGTTGGCAGTGGATAAAGAAATTTATTTTATAGATAAAAATCACTGGATATAGGATTATGTGGGATATCAAAAAATCTTAATTTTCTAGAATGCAATACTGAATGAATGGTGGTGATGATCAAAGATTAGCGATTTTGTGGGAAAATCAGAGATTTGATAGATCAGGATTTTGATTTTGAGCATATTAAATGTGAAATTACTATGAGGCCATTCATGTGGACATACCAAGTAAAATTTTATATAAATTATGATACTATCAGTGAAGGACTGGAGAGATTAGAAGTCATCTCTGATAAAAATGAGATTGTGTGGGGACAGTGTATACAATAAGAAGGGAAGAGGCCTTAAAGTAAATCTTGAGAAAATCTGATATTTATTGTCAGGGGTATAGGAGGATGCCACCGTGTGGGACTTGAGAAGGATCATCTCTAGAGGTAGAAGGACTAATAGGAGAGTTTATCACAATGAAGCCAAGAGGAAAGTGTGTTTCAAGGAGCAATTTTAAAGGTATTCAAAAAGACATCCATTGGTGATCTACTGATGGGACTTTGATATTGATGACCAGGCTTATGAGTCTTTGCTCTTGCAATTGAAACTTAGCCTATTGTTTTGGGGTACCTAAGGGCTGCCTCCTGGGAGCCTCCTTGTTGCTCAAATGTGGCCTCTCTCTAAGCCAAACTCAGCATATGAATGCATTACCTTCCCCTGAGCATCGGACATGACTCCCAGGTATAAGCCTCGCTGGCACCAGGAGATTTCTACCAAGCACCAACTAGCAATGCAATTGGAAAAAGACTTCGAATAAAAGGGGGAAAAGGTAAAGACAAATGAGTTTATATGGCTGAGAGACTTCAAAGTGAGTTGGGAGATCATCCCAGAGGTAACGCTTACACACATCTCAGCAGGATTTCATAGAATTCCTAAGTGGATACTACCCCAAATAGTGAGGCTCCTGAGAGCTCTGGAGACACCCAGGTCCCATGGTCAGGGCAGATGGCTCCAAAATTTGGTGCCTTGCCAGTGGAAGGAGTTTGTGCTCCTGAGAATGACAGAGTTGGACTCAATTATGTCTTCCCTGCACATGGCTCATCTGATTCTTCTATTAAAAACTATACTTGGTGCTGTAGTTTGTAGGTGTACTTCCAGAGACTTGAGCCTTTGGGGTGTCCATGTGCCAGCTGGGCCTGGAACCTTGGTGGAGCTGCAACACCTACTCTACAGCTCATTGGACTCACACAGGACAACTGGTGGGGAGATGATGATGGACAACGGCTGTCTCAGGGAATGGAGAGACTTCACTTTGAAGTCTCTTAGCCATATAAACTCATTTGTCTTTAACTTTTCCCCCCTTTATTCGACATCTTTTTCCAGTTTCATTCCTAAGGTCATAGAGTCTTAAGAAAATTTATATTTACTGTGGGGACAAGAGGCAGAGATTAATGAAATGATCAGAAAAATGATTGCATAATTACAAACTGAGACACATACTTTGACATAGAGGAACATTAATCTATAAGGGCATGCGACAATAGCAACAAGAAAAGGATCTGACTGGCAGAAAAACAAAAGCATCCTTGAGAGAGATGTGTTTATTATGAGAGCTGAAGGATGGCTAAGAGTTGACTATGTATAGGTGAGCAGGGGGATGTCACAGTGTGCCAAGCAAAGGATACCCTCTACAAAGGCCATGGGATGGGAGGTGAATGATGCTTTAAGCACTGGAGGAAGGTAATTCTAGCTAGTGTACAGATAAGGTATATTTGAGATGAGAATAGAGACTTAAAAAGAGTTAGATTGCAGACTCTGGTAGGCCGTGTTAGGATTTTGGTCTCTTTTCCAAAGAACAACTGGAAACCAGTACAGATTTTTAGAAATAACTGACATGGGCTTTTGCATTTTGAAAAGATAACTCTGACTCAATATAGACTGAAGGAGGGCAAAGGGAGATGACAGGGGACTAATTAGAAAGCTGTTAAGCTAGTTGAGGCCAAAGATGATAGTAACTTGGACCTGAATGTTCGCAGAAGTGATGGAAATAATTGGACAATTTGAGATATGTCAATAAAAACTGGTATTCTGAATCCCATTAAAACTCATCCAAATGGTTTCTATAACATATTTGTATTTTAAAATATTAATAATTTCAACTTTTCATATCAATGCATTTTTTTCCTTTCTCATTTAGATAATATCTTTATTAATCACAATGCTAAAATTGAATTGCAGTTGCCTTTTCATTGAATCTAATTAAAATGACTATTTTACTTATGATAATATCAATTATATTTGTTTCAAAACTATTTCTTGACCATTAATTTCTGTTGTCTTATCTTTGAACACATTCAAATTCTCCTGAAACCCATCCATATTACACCTTTCTGAGTATGATTGGCATATAGCTACTTCATACCCAAAGCTGAAGATTTCATTTAAATGAAATGTATTCTACTTAGTTGATGAAATATTCCTTTACCCCTAAAACTTCTTCTAAACATAATAAATGTTTTGCTGAGAAATTTTGTCACTCCTTTTCTTGTCATCACTCTTTTCATTTTACTGCAACATTTACCACCTCATGGCCCACGCAATTTTTCTCTTGTAGAATGGAGCTAGAGCGTGCATTTCTATGGGTGCATTTGGATATCAACGACCCAATTTAGCTATCTGCAGAGACAATTGACTCATTTAGAAAATGTTTCACTGCTCGGGCAGAAATGTGTAACGAAAGAACTAAAAAACCTTTGGAAATATTTCCTTTAAAACTCCTAAGACAGTTTTAGGTAATCTTGTAAAACAATATCTAAATAATTTTTTCATAAGATAAAATAGTTACTAATCAAACATTTTTAGGTATGCCAGATAAGCTCGTGTCCACAAAAGAGGAAAGGATATATAGTTGTAGTACCTGTGTTCAGGTCTTGGCTATTCCACTTTCTAGTGTGTTCAGCCAAGCACTTAAAAACGTTTTGCCTCGGTTTCCTGATTTGTAAATGAGCACAGTGCTATCTTCCTCACAGGATTGTTGAGAGGAATAAGGGTAATCATAGACTTGTATAGAACAATCCCTAAAACCGAGATTCCTAATTAGGCATGCATTTGGGAGCTCCAAGGAGTTAGTGAAATTTTATGCAATATTGTGAGTTTCTGTGCACCTTTTCTGCAGAGAATTCATTAAATTAAAAAAATCAGTCGCTGATCACTGTCTACCTAAGATTAACAACTACTAATGTAAATGTCAGATGTTGTCATCACTTGTCCTTACATCACATCACTACTTTCACTATTGAGAGGTGGTAGGCACAGCAGCAGTATGTACTGTGGAGCAGAACACACCTGGAGAGGAGTCTGAACAGTTCATATTTGTCCTCCCTAGCAATTGATCAACCACTCTAAGGCCCACTTCTTTCATTAAAATGATATGTAATTCTGGGAATGGATATGAGGATTTGCAGTATAGAAACTGAATTTATGTTAATTCCTTTATTTCTTCCCTGGTATATACGTTAATAATCATTCTGCATGGCTTGTAATAATAATGTTTGGAAGAAGTGACATTTTCTATAATAGGTGTTTTTCCGATTTAAGGGCACTCGCTGTTTTTTATGACTCAACAATTAACAAGAAAATCTTAAACTATGAAATTTTTGCGCGAATTATTTTAAATGAATTTGTTAATAGGCTTACTATCTAGTTTTTAATTTAGCATAAAATCACATGGAAACAGGATTTCTTTTATTTGTCACTGAATGGCATTGATGGCAAAAACTTATTCATAGGAGTCAATATTCACAAGCTGAAAAACTTAACTCTTTTCTTAAATTTATAATGGCATATGCAAAAGTATAGCAATTTCTTATTTGGAGCAATGGTTCAAATTATTAAACCTTTTCTAGCAATTTGTACTAATTTTAAGGATTAGTGCACTAAAAGTATTTTATGTTCTTTACTATATTTTGAGAACTCTTATCTCCAAACTGATTATTTCTATGTGAAATACTAATGAATCCTTGTTCTCTTTTGAATAAAATATAGCCCAAAGAGGTTTTTTTCTAATTTTTGATAAATGCATGGAAGGTAGTACTGGCTCTATTGATAAGTACTTAGAGGTATAGCTATCAGCAGCTGAGCCCTGCTTATTAGATAGTGAGTATTTACATATTGCTTAATATGCTCTAGACCTTGTACTTTACTATCATTTCTTACTTAATGCCTGCAAACACACCATGTGGTAGTTTTATCATGTTTTATAGTTAAAGAAACAAAAGGTTCAAAAAACTTCTTAAGGAAATGGGATAAAACCACATAACTTCCTAAGGGGTAGAATCTGGATTCAAAGCCAGGCCTTTGTAATTTTAAGCTTGTGCAATAACTACTGTACTATATACTTAAAACATGGTTATCTCCTTCTCAGTTCATTCTGATTTCTTTCTACTGAATTTGTGTTGTAAACAACCTATATATAGTTGCATATTTCATTCTACTTTGTAGGCATAGATGGTAGCTGCAAGCCAAAGAATGACTGATGACAGTAGCTGTGGGAAACTGAAGGGCTTTTTAAAGTGTTTTCATTTTGCTATGCCTGGCATTCAAGAACATGCAGCAAAGGTAATGGCTATATATTTTCTTTCAAGTAGATCAAAGGGCCAAGTGGAAAATAACTTGAGTTCAATAGTTTTTATATATACCGTTATATTTTTATGTAATTTGCAAAATCCTTCACTTTATTCATGAGGATTCTCTCACTTGAATAAAAAAGCATCATTTTCATTTTTTGTTTGAACATTTAAAAGTTGGGTTAGCCTTGTTCAAATCCTCTTGGATTTGTTTTCACTAATTAGCCTTTTTACATTTTATTCTTTCAGTGTCAAATGAGTCTCTGTTATTCCAATATTTAATTTTACTCCCTCAAAAATAGCTTCTTACCCATGACAGTTTTTGCATTTTTATTTAATAAATTAAATTATGAAATTCATTTTAATTGAATATATTTAAGTATGAATTATAAAATCTTTTGTAAAGCAAGTCATCTTTATATTTTAAATATTTAATATGAATGACTGTATGTTCCTTAAACATTTTCTTTTATAATCCAAGTATCAGAGGACATTGTTTCAGAAACTGCTTCTCTCTTTTATCATATATTCTTCCTTCACTACTAGATCAGTGTGCAAACTCCTATTATATGTTATATATGAAAACAAACAAAATTCTCTATTGACATCACAGCTTCTTTTATCTCTTGTACTGTTAACTGTAAAAATCGAGGTATTTATTGTCAATACTATTTCCAACTTCTTTCCTCATAATTCTCCATGGAAACCCATCCAAATCAGTTTTTGCTACCACCACTCCACTGAAACAGCTCTAATAAATACATTGACCTCTACATGGCTAAATCCATTAGCTGAGTGTCAAATTTCATCTCACTTGATCCGTCAGCATTTGACACAGAAAATCACTCTCTCCTTATTGACACACTGTTTTCCCCTCTCCGTGGTCCAGTTCTACTACCCTGCCGTTCTCCTCTGCCAATTGCTCTTCAACTCCCTGACCTCTACATGTTGGTGAGTCCCAGGGCTCTGGACTCTAACCATTTTTCCCCTACAATAATACCCAATGTAGTATCATTATTCTAAGGTTCCACACACCAACTACATGTCTATGTCTTCAAAATGTTTACTCCCAGATTATCTGTGAGAGCGTGAAATTTGTTTATTCAGTTTCCCATTTAATATCTATATATGGGTGTCTAATAGTCATCCCTGACTTAACATCTCCCAAGCTGAATTCTGTCCTTTAGATGCTCAGGTCAAATTTGTAGTTATCTTTTTTTTTCCCTCTCATTTTCCACATCCAAATTTAATAGCACATTCCTCTTTTCTGCCATCAATATGCAAAATCCAAAATTTTCTTCATCATTCTCATGGTTACCACCACTGTTCAAACTATCTTCATCTTTCTTCTGGATATTACATAGTTTCCTATCTGATTTCCTTGCTTCTTTCCTTGCCTTTAGAGTATATTTCTAATCAGTGTGCCAAAGAGATATTTTTAAGCACAACTCAGACCACGTTGCTCCTCTGCTTATACCCTTTCAAAGCCTCCCCATTCACCCAGAGTACAAAAACCAAAGTTTTTACAATGGCCTGTAAAGTCTCTATGAATTCTGGCCTGTGCCACCTCTTTGTCCTGTCCCCTACTATTCTCATCCTTGTCCAATCTGCTCCAGCTTTACTATCCCCTTGCTGATCCACTAGCATGTTAAGCCAGTTCCCACTATATAGGTTTTGTACTTGAGCTTACCTCTTTCTTAAATGCATTCTTCATGTTTTTTGCTCAAATATCATTTTCTCAGTAATGCCATACTCAACCATCCCATGTAAAATATGACAAGATATGATTCCTGACAGGCACTTCTCATCTCCCTGACACATTTTGTGCTTTCTTGCACTAGATAGAATATATATGCCAAGGATAGGGAATTTGTTTTGCTTACTGGTCCTTCACTGGAGTCTGATACATGGTGGAATGCCATAAATATTTGATGAATGAATGTAAAGCCAGTTACTCCATGAATGATGTTCTTCTGCCCATGATGTCAAACAGTGGACCCTTAGTGAAGTTGGAGCATTCCTCTTACATCCTTTTGGTTTGTTCCTATTTTTTTCCCTATTAAATAGATTCATATGCAATCCCTCACTCTTGGCTGCATCTCTGAATTGTGCTCCTGCTTCCAATCTTACACTCATTTTTTGTATCACTTCTCTGGTATCAGATTCTCTGCTACCTACCCCACTAGTACTACAGATTAAAATGGTCTATCATGGCCTTTTGGTTGCCTGATAACAGAATTTCACTCCTCCCCACCATTTATAGTCATTGCCTTCACACCCAGCTACAGAGGAAAGTCTGACTTGGTCTCCATAACCATGGCAAGTCTATTTACACTGTCACAATGATTGCTTCAGTTAATGCAGGCTTAAGTCCATCAGCTCAAGGCACTTGCCAGACAACAATGACTATTTCAGAATGAAGCTCAGAATACTGACTGGAAATTCTGACACACAGTCTCTTTCTGGGTAATATGTTTGGTGTTTTATGAAGTCTGATACTATTAACCATTTAGTGTAACCCGGAGAAGCACAACCAAATGATGAAATTAGCAAATGAAGGAAAACCAGACTCCATGTAGAAATGAGCCAGTGTCCTGATTAAAGTGGGATTGAACTTTTCAGGTACTTGAGAAAGTGAGTGTGATGGCTAGGCTAATGTGTCAACTCGGCCAGGTAATTGTGCCCAGCTGTTGGGTCCAGCAAGCCTGGGGCTAATTGCATCTGCATCAATCAGCAAGATTGGATGAAGAATGGATGACGCTGTTATCCATTCAGTTGACTGCTTATAAAAGGGAACTGATTTCAACATTCGGAGAGAATTTCCCAGCTCG
>PVKH010024835.1:0-13540 GCA_004027955.1 Chaetophractus vellerosus | reverse complement strand
CTAAAATGTAAGTGTCCACTGCCACTATTTCTTAGAATTTAAGAATTAGAATCAAGTTATTCAGTTATGACTTTTTTTTTAAAGACTGTTTTTTATTTATTTTTGTTGTTGTTGTTACATATCCCCCCCCTTTCTGCTTACTCTTGCTGTGTGTCCATTCTTCTGTGTTCTTCTATGTCTGCTTCTTGTCTCCCCCCGTCTTTGCAGCGACGCACCGAGGTGGCCCTCTGCACAGGCGGCTCTCCCCGCTCGTGGGTGGCTCCATTCCATTTCACGGGCGGTTCCGCTCTGTGTTTTGCAGGCAGCAGAGCTCTGTGTTTGATGGGCTGCTCGGCTCCATGATTCGCAGGTGGCAGCTCCATGTTTCATGGGTGACTTGTCATTCCCCTGGTGGCTCTGCCCTGCCCATGGCAGCTTTTTGCCTTGCCCATGGTGGCTTTGCCTCGCCCATGGTGACTTGCCTTTCTCAAGGCCATCTGCCTGCTCGGAGAGGTCCCCAGGAACCGAATCCAGGGCCTCCCATGTGGTGTACTGGTGCTCTTATCCACTAGGCTATACAGCTGGCCCCCAGTTATTATTTTCAACCTTCTGGGCTTGGGTAGTTCACAAAATAATATTTTGCTACAACTGTCAGAAAATATGGAAGTGAAATGATGCAGATGTAATTGAATAAGGCTAATGAGCTTTGTGGACAATCATAACTTCTCTTTGATTATAAGACCATTATTCCTGAAGATAATAAGATGATTTTTGAAAAGAGATATTATGAGTTCAAAACATCACCAAAGATGACAACTGCTTTTTATATTTAAGAAAATCATTTATCAATCATATTTTTCCAATTATTTTTCAAGCCATTAATTTTAAAGGAGCATCTTATGGAAATTAAACCAATCAACATGAAGATAATGGGTGGTAAAAGGTTTAGTAACTTTCAGTTACTTTGTTGGTAAAATAGACTATTGAGATTTGATTGGATGCTGGATGATCACACATTCAAACCTGGAAACAATTTAACAGAATACCTACTTGACTCCGTGTATACTCTGATGTATAGAAAGAAATTTTGCCTATTGTTCAAAGGAGAGATTTTTGTTTCAATTAATTAAAGCCCTTTGTGAGAAGAATGCATGGCAGTTTGATATTATATATGAACCCCAAAAGAGAGAAGGATTATGTTTGTAGGCTGGTCTGTTCCTTTGGGTATGATACCTTTTGACTGTATTAAATTCAAAGGTTTTAAGTCTACTTGATTAAATCAAGGCATGACTCAGATTAAGTCCCCGACCCCTTGGTGGGCTGACATAAATGGGCACTCACTCAAGAAGATACACAGAAGAAAATACACAAGTAGAAGAGAGACAGAACTTTGATCCTGGAGCCCCGGGGTGAGATGACGGAAAAAAACAAGCCCTATACCAGTCTGAAGTTGAGCGAGAGGGAGGCTGAACCTTTGCAGAGATCAGCAGCCATCTTGCTTCAACACCTGGGCAACTGACTTTGGTGAGAAAGCAACCTTGAGTTGGACTCTTGAGGGCATTCTAACTGTAGGATTTTACTCTAAATAAATACCCTTTATAAAAGCTAACAGATCCCTTGTACTTTGCATCAGCACTCCTTTGGCTAACCAATATAAATGGTATTAAGATATATTTTGTAATGTTTGTAGGGCAAAATTTAAATGTCTTCAAACTGATGTATCCTTTTCCACTTACTGTTTCTACCAAAACTCTTTAAAATATTTTTTCTTCAATTTTTAATCCTCCTGAGATAAAATGGCGATATATCTCGAAGCACCTAGTAGATTGAACTACCTCCAAAGTTAATTTTAAATGGAATTAGTGTTAGATTTCAGGCTAATTAACAGAAAAATGTAAAACAGGATGCTAACTACCGAATAAAACACTACTTCCCCCTAATAAGAGAAATCCTACTCCCATTCCTTAAAATTATTTCTTAAAGATATATTTCAGAAGCCAATTTCTTTTTGTTTCTTTGTTTCCTCATAGATCTTCCCCATGTGCAGAAACATTACAATTAATTTTCCTAAAAAAATTCTGGTCTTTAGATTGCCATGCAAGCCCTCTTTGAACACCTCACTCCCTGCATCTCCAGTGCTTAGCAAATATGAAGCTATCACCACCTTTAGAACTAGATGAACTCTATCCCACTCTACAATATTTGTGTTAATTTACGTGTTGACTCATTCCCCCAAAACATATGTATTAATTGCCTATTAAATAAAGTATTCTGTTATGCACTGCAAAGGTAAAAAGATATACACATGCACGCACATACAATCTGCCCTCGAATTGTGGTTTGGATGTTTAGTCTTGTATAGAATTGAAGATACACAAATAACTATAGTACATGATAGTAAGGGATAAATGCCATAGAAGAGAAATCAATTAAGTGCTACTGGCTTTCCCAGTTTGGAGGGGTTGTATAAAACTGGGAAGTCAGGGATGGTTTCAGAAGTTTAGCTGGGGCTTAAAGACATGAAGGCTTTGAATGAGAGGAAGACTCTGTTTAAAAACATCCTAGATGGTGGAACTGCATATGAAAGGACACAACAGGATGAGAAATTGAAAAGTGTAGGAAATATGTCTGTAAGTAATTCAAGCTGGCTAGAACCCAGGTGACATAAAGAGACATAGTGGAAGCTAGATTGGGGAAAAAAAAAAAAAGGTTAAAATTATAGCAAACCTTAATTGCCAGACTAAATAGTTTTCATTTTATAGATTAGCCAATGAATGGGGAGGCATGTAAATATCAAGCGGAGGAATGACAGCAACAGAGCTGTGCTCTAGAAAGATTATTTGGCATGATTTTAAAACCATATTGGAGGGAGGAAATGACCATTGGCAAGAGAAGCATCTGAGGAGGTAATTGCAATTATCGTGGTATAAAGTGATTCAGGCTGTAAGTGTGGTAGCTTCAGGCCATGTTGAAGAGGTAGAATTTATAAAGCATGATCATGGATTGGATGTGAAGAACAAGGCAGAAAGCAGAAGTCCCAGATGACTATTTTTGCTTGGTGCCCAGGAAGTCTTGTAAAATAGTTTACATGTGTCCTTTTTTAAAAAGAAAGAGAAAATGGGGGAGGGAAGAAGGGGGGCGGGTGGGGAGAGAAAGACAGAAAGACAGAGATTGAGAGACAGAGAAGAAACACACACACACATTTAACCTGAATTATCTCTTCAATACATAGCACAGTGGAAAGAGAATGTCAAAGGGAAATGGCCTTTAAAAATTACCAGTATCTATTTAAGGGTAATACGGCTAAGGCAGAAACAAATTGGTCTATGCAAGGGTGTGTAGTACTATCTTGACAGATGAATGACATTAATTATTAAATCCTGTCAAGGAAAGGTTTTCAGAGCCCCCACTGGTGTGGGTATAGAACAATGCAATAAGAGGCCTAACTTCCAGTCTTGGCTTTTAGCACTTACCATTTATAAGACCTTGGGGGGGCCGGCTTGATAGCCCAGTGGATAGGGCGCTGGCATACCACATGGGAGGCCCTGGGTTCGGTTCCCAGGGACCTCTCCTAGCGGGCAGACCGCCTTGAGAATGGCAAGCCACCATGGGCGGGCCAGAGCCACCATGGGCAGGGCAAAAAGCTGCCACGGACAGGGCAAAAGCCGCCACGGGCAGGGCAGGTCGCCCACGAATGGAGTGTAGCCAGCCACCCGCGGGCTGAAAGCCGGCCGTGAATGGAAGCAGAAGCCGCCCACAAGCGGGGAAAGCCGTGCCTGCGCAGTGACCAGACTCGGCGTGTCGCCGCAGCGGGGGGGAAGGGGAGATATGTAATAAAATAAATAAATCTTTAAAAAAAAAAAAGACCTTGGGAAAGTCATTTAATTATGCAATTAATACAAAACTTAAATAATAACACCAGCTTATCTTGTGGGATTATTATGACTTTCAAATAATAGATTTATTAGTGCTTTGTATAAAAGGAAGGCAAATGTTCTTATCATCTGGCCTTCTAGATGGGATTTGTGTAAACAATGATAGCAATTTCGAGGTTAATTGCTTCAGAGAGAATTGCCAGATACCGTGCAAGGGAGGCAGAGACCATTATTAGCTACTCACATCACACAGGACACTGTGATCAATGCCCAGAACAAACTAGATAATTTAGGCTCAAGAGTTTGGACTCAATTACCAGGTCTGTATATTTAAATTAATATAATTTACTTAAATAAAAACATTTGTTTCCTCCTTGCTACTTACACTAATAAATTATACTTGCTGTTAATCAGCTCTTTCAACTAAGTTATCTACATAATTCAGAGAAAAAGGAATGGCAAGAAACAGGGTACCTATATGAATTTGACAGAATATGAAAAGGAGATAGGAAAACTGCGTATCACGAAGGAACTAAAGGTAACTAACAGAATAATATTACTTTTAGAAATTTGATTAGGGAATTCTTGTTCACTTGGGCTGCAGCTGAGAAGAATATGGGGAGAGAGAGAAGAGCAGTTTCCACAACTGAGTCTGGTACTTTACGCATGTTATTTTATTCAATTGCCACAAAAAATTCTAGAGGATAGATTTTTAGCCTCTTTTTTTTTTTTTTTTTAGATTAGGACACCATAAATAATTTGCTCCAAATAGCACAAGTAGTTCTTGGCTACTTGTGGCAGGTGGAGTTCCAGCCTGTTCCCTCTCCTCCTGTGCCCAGACATTTTCCAAAATTCCATTCAAACATACTCCCACCTCTCAAAAGGCACTGAGATGGTTTACCAAAAAGAGCTCTGCCTCCATGGCATTCTATCTTCTAAATCTAAACTGTCTCTAAGTGGAGGGCATATGTCTAAAAAGCAGAGTATATTCTTTGGCTGAGCAACAACATATCTTTCTTCCATGAGGACAGAAAAGTCAGATTATTTTAGAGTTGAAAAGAATGTTCTGTGATCATCCCAGCTAATGTTTTCCCCACAGACAAATTTAGATTCAGGGAAATGAAAGAATGTAGCAGTTTGATATTATTGATGAATTTCAAAAGGAAACATTGATTATGTTTGTAAACTGGTTTGTTCCTCTGGGTGTGATTCCCTTTGTATTAAATCCAGAGGTTTCACTTTTATTTGATTAAATTAAGATTAGATCTTTGATTCGGCCACATCAGTAGGATGTTGAGTTCCTGCCCCCTTGGTGGTTGGACACTCACACAGAAAATGACATGGTAGAGGAGAGAGCTTAGTTTTTAATGCTGGAGCCCAGGGGAGAGAGAGTCATTTGCCTGATAGTTTACAGCTGGCCTTGTGGAGTGAGCACATCAGCTGAGCCCAGAAAGAGAGGAATTCAGGGAAGACAGACTAGCCTTATACCAGCCTACAGCTGAGATTGGAAGAAGCTGGGACCATGGAGCCTTAAGAGGATGAGGAAGGTTGAACCCTTGTAGAGACTGGCAGCAGACTTGCTCTAGCATGTGGCAGCAGACTTTGGTGAGGGAAGTAACTTACTCTTTATGGCCATGTCACTGTAAGCTTCTACCCCAAATAAGTAGCCTTTATAAAAGCAACAGATTTCTGGTACTTTGCATCAGCATCCCTTTGGCTGACTAGAACAAAGAATTTGTCCAAAGGAGCTCAACGAGTTGGTACATTTTCCGTTCATGATGCTGCTGGATTACAGGCATTGACAATTTTAGAAAAGTAGATTTAAGTTGCTAAATATTAATAACTAAGAGTCTAAATCCAGACAGAGCCCAATAGAGTGCAGTCTAATTCATGATTAACTCTTTAAAACATCTAACATGTTAATGAAAGACAAGAAATTTTATTGCCAACAACATGGTTACATTATCAAAAGTATTTGTGAAATGGAGACAGACTTCTTTCTTGTAATTTCATATTAATACCTAGGTGCCTATTGCTAAGTGGGCTTCTTAACACTATCACTGAAATTCTTGAGAGTTACCCCACACTATTACTTGTCATCAGTATAACTGATTACACCTCCCCTGGCCCTTTTAGTTCCCAGCCTTGAGTAAAGCATAGATTTTGTGATATCATTCTTCTCTCCTAATTCCATACTTCTAAAACTAAGCTCAACTTTGACCTAATTTGATCAACATGATAAGAAAAAACGTACAGCAATTTTGCTTTTCCATTCTTTATCATTACAGGTAATACCTGTAGATTTTAATATGATTTTAATAAGAAACATCAGGGCAAGAAACAGGAAAGTGTTTCATTGGTACTTAGTGTTACTTACAGGACTTGAAAATGCATCTTGTAATAATTCTCACTGACTTGCTAGAAAATACTCAAACTTCATGCAGAATTAAGAAAATGTAGGCAACAAATTGAGAATAGTTTATAACAATGGGGTTAACCATTACATAAGATGATATCTGATAGAATAAAAAGTATCCTAGAGGGTAAAAGTATTATTTCTAAGGCAGGACTATATCCATGCCCACCACTCCAACATCCAATAGTATTTTTTGCACCTGCATTAAGATAACTGTGCTATGTGAAGTGCTATAAAAAAGAGTTGCTTCAGTTCTCCTCTTTTGAGCAGATGTTCAAACAATACACAACCAAAACAGAAACAAACACAACTCAATATCAAGCATCTTCATGCCTAATTTTTCCTGCAGTTATTAATTAAAAGTATTCTCTAGATTAGAATCATTTATACACACATGCAGAAAAATTAAACTGCCCCCAAATTTACAGTCACTTGAAGTAGAAGGAATAAATAAAATAAGGTTAATTGAGTCAGAGAACTTAGTACATTAGCCTATATCCTGGTTCAGTAGAGGATGACTCAACCATCCCATGTCGTAACCAACTCAGCAGATAAAATGAAGCTATCTGTTCTTGTCTAATGCCTAAAGATGAGACCCTGTCTATGCCAAAAATACAAAGGATTTTGGAAGAATTAGCCAGAAAAATCGTTTTCTCCAACAATCAAGCCGGGTGATTGAGCAGTTGTGGACACAAACAAATGTGACTGAGCATGTGCTAAGAAATATTTTGAAAGCAGACTGATACAATTATATCTGTATAAAGCCTTTCTTAGATTTTGAAGATGCACTTTATAGTCAACTAGATTATTGGTATCTATATTTTCATATCTATATGATCATCATTCCTTTACCCATTTTGCCTGGTATTCTCTTTTTCTTTTCCTAATGTTTTGTTCTCTCTGTAATTTTATGTGTAGTTCCTATCACAGATGAGGTTTTTAAAGTCAGTGTTTCAATAATAACTAATTCTGCCACAAGATGACCCAAAAGATACAATTCTGTTCATTAATATAATAGATTAAAGAAAATATTTTTCAAAAAAATTTAAATTTTGGAAAGAAAGGATAAGTCATTCTAAGAGAAATGCTGGGTTCCATTTTCTCTTCCTCTTGAAAGGATTGATTATAGAAATAACTTTGCTGAAAAGCCCTGAGGATGAAGAGGAGTGCAAACTGTGTGCTTAAATGAAAACAGATTTAATCACATGAACTGTGCTGGAATTATTTTCGCTCAGCATTTCAAAGATTTAATAATATTTTATACTATCTTGCCAGAGCTCTGGTTTATGTGAGAAGTAATCCATTCTGGGTTCATTTTACAGTTGTTAGCTCCTTTACTGGAGAAGGGTAAGTATTTGCCTTGTGTCCGCTGATACGCTTTCTGTAAAATAGTACTTCTGAGATTGGGGCAATGAATACCTTTGTGCTCTTTTATCATTTTTTTTTTAATACTATACATTTTCACATCGGCTCCATCAAAGAGTGCCATTAGTCATGGGGGCAGAGGAGAGGTTTCAAAGCTAAATAAGACACCTGAAAACAACAAGTCCTGTTGTTTGGAACTTCACTAAAGAACTATGATTCTAGAATGTAACTAAGCCTTGCTATGTAAGAGATGTATACGTTCTATAAATATCTGTCTCTGGAGCTCCATGTACAAAATCAGCATATGATACTTGCTCTGGGCATATGAAAAACACAAATAAGATTTAGACTTTAAATAGACACAGTAGAAATGTAAATTTTGATGTTATTTTTATTAAATATAAAAGAGCATATGTTCAAAATTGGTCTTCAATATAATTTTTGTAAACACCTTGTGTCCTGGATTGTACCAAATGCAATTACAATATGGCATTAAAACCTAATTCATTCTGAATATCATGCTATACAAGAGAAAATCATCACAATGTACAGAATTTACCCTAAAGTGCCATATTTAAAAATTATAAATATTATTTATTGTATAATTAAAAAGATATCCATTCTTACTACCCACCCCCACCTCTGGCATAATATATACTACAAAGAAGCTATGGGTTTTCATGTCTTCAGCTAAATTCAAGATCTCTTGAGGTTAGGAAATGTTATTTTGTAACCACATTTATTGTTTATAAATGAATATCTATTAAATTCTATTATAGAGGCAAGATCTGGGAAGAATTACTTTTGTAGCATTTAGAAATTGCTATATCTATCCTTGCATTAACCAGTCGAGTGCTTTACACAGAAGAGGAGTGGGCTTAGGTTTTATTGTTTCATTCAGAGCCAAGACTCACATGTAAGGTTAGGGTTTTTTCAAAGTCCAGCAAATAAGGAAGGGGCTAGGTCATGCAGTCTGGTGATCCTGCAGTTTGCAGCTGAATTGGAAAGATGACAAAAGTTCACCAGGCAAGTCACCTTCAAGCTGTCAATATAGGACCTTTGCCTCTCAAGGGAAACCATGTAAAAACAGGCACTTCGAATTTTCCCACTATCTAGGCAATCCCTACCTAATTGTTTAGCAGCAAGGATCCCAACAATCTGTCCAGCAGATGTGACTACCTCGTTCTGCAGTAGCATAGGAAGAAAATAAGGGCAGAAGAGTCATATGCTAATAGTGAAGATGCAGAGCGAAACTGCTGCATGAGCACAGAGAGAACACCTCTCTCTGGCCATCTGTCCCACCATGTGTGACACACATCACCAGAGGATGGAAGAAGCTTGGACAGCTGAGTGTAATGTACAAATAAGTTTTCAGAGTGGCAGCATGTTAGCTTTCAGCAGCAGGGTGACACTAAAGTATCAAAGTTTTTATTAGTATTGCAAGGAATAGATTGCTAATGTTATTTAAAGGGCCAAAAGTTTTAAGAATGATGAATTTTTATAAATTACTATCAGGTAATCCCTCTAGCCTCTCACTGCATTATGATGTTCCTTCTTGAGTGGCAGATAAAGATGCATAGTTACAGTGGAGATGCAAAAAAGAAAGCTGCAAAGTTACAGATGAGATGCAAGAATTGCACATGGCAGTTTTTGTGCATGACATCCATTAGGGGTATTTGGGTAAAACACATTGCAAGGGGCTGCTACAGTATATCACGGACCAAAATAATGCTTACAAAGCTCTGAGCTAAAAAAGTACCTAAAATGCTGGATTTATCCAGTGTTGAAATGAGTGCACAACTGAGTATGCCAATGTATTTGGAGTGCTTTGAGAAGTACTTTCCCACTAGCTTGCCTGACCATCTCTCCAGAATGATCTCCTTCATAGAACCTTTACAGAGTTAAGTAGGAAAAGTGAGACCAATGGTTCCAAAAACTTTGCAGTTTAGTGGTTCTTAAAGTTTGACCCTCAAAACAGCAGTATCAGCCTCAACCTGGGAGCTTGTGAGAAATGCAGAATGTCAGGCCTTACCCCAGTCCTGCTGAATCAGAAACTCTGAAAATGGAGCCCAGCAATCTGTTTTCACAAGCCCTGCAGGTGATGCTGTTGCCTAAGTGTGAGAAGAGCTGCATGGCTGAACACGTTAAGCTGGTGGTGCTGACAGTGTGTGGCTGGACATTTCTTCTAGCAACTTTGCATTTTCAATTTGGCTTGGATGTCATATTAACTAATTCTTACTTGTAAAACCTAAATGTTGTAAGGTATGAGAAACGCCACTTCTAGAACACATAATTTGACTAATAAATCTTCATTGAATGATTAAAGGATCCAATTGCATCAATAATACACAAGGAGGGGGAATTGAGAGGCAGGATTTGAATGACAGAAACAGCCTGGAAGTGCTGCCATAGGCCATGGTGGAACTAAAGTGCCTCCCTGGAAATGAGAGGCCTGTGCATAAGTGCAGGGCAGGGCTTAACATGCTGTGTGCCATAGTTATTAATTAAAATAGAATAAAATAACTGCCCAAAGGAAAGACTTCTTTGTGTTTCTGGAAATCAGCCTATTAGCCTACATTGAGCCATGAAAGTAATCATTCCTTAAAATAAGTAAAAAGACTTACAAATGTACTTGAAGAAATGGAATATAAACAAATAAAAGTTTAAAACAACATCTCTCTATTATATTTGTACACATAGGTATAAATAAAGCTAATGCAGGCAATCAGCTTTCCAGAATTGTTTCTTAAAAAGTAGAAACTACTTTTGGCTGGTTTGATAAGAAAAGGATTATGAAGGGTTGGAGGAATTGATGTGTGGCTTGAAAACAGACAACAACAAAAACAACAAAACACTAGCTGTTGCTTCCCAGGTAGAAAAGGATCAGCCAAGAAGGAATACACTTAGAGCAGCGTTCTTAATCTTTTTTGTTCCACGGACCCCTTTGCCAGTCAGGTAAAAACCACAGACCCCTTACTAAGTCCACACTCTAATGTGTATTATTTAATAAATATATCACACCTGCACCAACATGTCCCCACAAGAATAATGGTTTCATAATTTCAATTCAAGCTCACGGACCCTGATTTAGAGTATATACCAATCTATTATAATCCAAATTCATTCAAACATACAGTTGAGATCAGGGATTAAAATGTAGGAGACAGCAAAAAAAAATACATAATTTATTTTAAAACAAATATAGCATGGCATACATTTGTATTGACTGGCTCTTTGGTCAAGCCTCCATACAGATTTTAATCCTAAGGAATAGATAGGGACAATGCAGAGGAAAAGGAACACATGTACAGACAATACACTCACACATATTGGGTTTTATGTACTAATAGAACTATGTTAAGTAGCTTGCTAATGTTGGCATAATAAAGTGGACTCAAACTAGATAAAATAATAGGAGTTTTGGATTTCAAGGCAAAACTTCAAAACTCCTGGCATTTCCAATATCATCTGAAAATATTACATATTCTCCAATTTCAGGAATTCCATTAAACTGTACAATGAAACAACTATAAACAATCTGAGAAACTTGGAAGGTGATAAAACAAAAGCCATAGAAACCCATCTAGTGAAATGACATCGTAATAAGTACAGTAGATGGCACATGTTGCAGGTGGAAAAAAAAGATGGAGAATGGATTTGGATTGTGTAAGGGGAGAAAATCTCATTTTACCCCAAGGTTTATAAGATATTATTTGATCCCTTTTCTTTTGGGACCCAGAAATTTAACCCTGATTCAGGTGGAAAAAATATTCATGTCCATCTTCAGTAAGAGAAAATCAAAAAAGTGTTTCTATGAGTGAATAAAATGCTTGTAAAACAATTTATCCCCTGCAAAAAAATGAAAGCAGAGAACTGTTCAAGTTTTTTTCTTTGAAAATGAGAATAAGATATTATATTTAAAAACTAAGAATTGAAAGTATTTCTCTTTCCCAAGACCAATAATTTGGCAATAGCCTCTCAGGTTGGGATATCGTTTTTATTCCTTAACTCAATCAGGTGTTCTTCCAGAGACAAATTTGCATCTTAGAATTTACAAAGTGTTAGGATTCATTATGGAAGAGAATAGAGCTTTAGCATTTAACAGTAAAGAAAACATACTGGACAAATATTCAGGATAATTTTTTTTATAGTAACACTAAAGATTTTATTTGATCAAAATATATGGCTGCTCTCAAATAAGAAGAGAAAACTTAGGTATATAGAACTGATTTTGTGTATTTGAACTAGCTTCCATGCAAGTTAAAAATCACTGAAAACAAAATAATTGTCTTACTGTCAAACATTGTACTATTTCATTTTAGTAATGAAATTAAATAATATTGAAATTGTATGATTTAAAGCAGTTTCTCCGATAAAAACCCACAAAAAACCTTTGTCCTAAGTCAAACTCAGAAATATAGCAAAAAGCTCTTCTGAGGCCATCTCAGAAAAGATGCGCCTAAAGCTACTCAAATAATGAAATTCCAAGGCACGAGTAAAGGAGTCAAATTTTAAGCCAGCCCTAGTCATGTGAATTTTAATATGAAAAAGTCTCCTGATTCATTTCTCCTTGAGAAAGATTCTAAACTGTTTAAAACTTTCTGTAAGCATCTTATCTAATAGTAGTTTTAAAACTTTCAAACTCTGATGCAGACTCTACTTTAGAACTGCAGTAAATTAGACAGGAGTTTTTAAGTTGTCTCTAAATGTCTATAATTAAGCCCTCACTATACCAAGGACAGACTCAGTGTGATAATGGATGTATAAAAGTAGAATTATTAAAAGGAATAAAAAGAAAAGAAAACCTGTGACTTGGCATAGAATCCTGTGTAAAGGGTGCAAGTTAGGTACTCCAATAATTTCTTCTAAAAAGAAGTTGCTGTATGAAGAGCAGAAAGGGTAAGCGAATGGAAGAAACATAATACAACCTTTCCTTTTTCAGCTATACTTAAAAGCGAACCCTCACCCAGGAATTCTACTAATTGTTAAACTTTTCATCTTCTAAAGTCCCTGTGAAAACAAATGTACTTCTTGAAACTGACCCGAATTCAAATCCAGTGGGTACTGATAGGTCAAATTCTTTGAAGTGGCTCTAATTAACCAAAAAAGGGCGCCTAGAGCATGGATAAGGAATGATATCTGATGAGATCTAAGATGGGGATGATATTAATGTCAAGAATGGCAGGATAGGTGGCTATTAAAACAATATAATTATTAAGTTACCTGAATGGAATTAACAATTGCTAGATTCCTAGCTGCTGAAAAAGAAATTAAATAAAAGTGAATATTTATGTCATTACTATTGTATCAATTATGATGACATTTGAATGATTTTTTGAACTTATAGACCTTAATCATTTAGAAAACGACTATTTTTTAAAGAAAAAACTACTTTCAGGGGTTAAAGTGCCCATTTGTCAGAGAGCTTCAGTTCAAGAATGAGGATTTGTGATTTTTGCATCACCAAACAACTTTGATCTAAAGGAAATAAAATATTTTAATTATTTTCTATGTGGAGAAAAATGTACCTTACATTCACAAAGAACAATATAGTTCACATTAAATGTTATCAGGCATTAAATTCTGCTGACAACAGTCTGTCAGAATAGAAGGGAAATTACATTACTAACATTTAATAAGGAAAATGAAATGCAATGAGCATGAAAATGGAGTGCCTCTATATGCATGTTTTGCCAAAATAGAAGTGGAAGATTCTTTGGACTCCGAGTTCATTCACCCCCATAAGATTGGTCTAAAACAGGGGTTCTTAACAAGGGGTCCATGAGCTTGAATTGAAATTTTTTTTTTTTTACATATCCCCCCCCCCTTTCTGCTTGTTCTTGCTGTGTTCATTTTTGTGTTCTTCTGTGTCTGCTTTGTCTCCCCCCATTGCGGCGACTCGCCG
>PVKH010024834.1:0-13542 GCA_004027955.1 Chaetophractus vellerosus | reverse complement strand
GACAGACACTCGGGTGTCCATTCCAATAACCCAGTCCTCAAGCTTCCTCTTGCCTCCTTGGAGCTGGAGAAGCATCTCTACAAGAGGTGTTTCACCTGGCAAACCAAGGAGACAGCCGGGCCCCTGCTGGAAGCCCCGATGGGTCTCTCCACGTGTGTGGAGTGTGGGGAGAGGCGACAGTTTTCCTGAGGACGCCTTGGGCTTCTCTCAGGCCCCCACAGTGACCTTGGCTGGAATGACAAGCTCTGCCCAGTGGAGAAGGTTCGGCCCCAGTGGGATCTGGGAGGAGGGGACCTGAGAGTCCAGGTCCAGCTCCAGCTCGGGCCAAAGTTTATCAGTAGCTGCCTTTCCTCTCTGGCTGAAATACTTATCCTGCATTTGCAAAGGCCAGCAGAGTTTTGGGCATTTTCCCTGCACCTTTACTTGGGGGCAGAGGCCTTGGGGTGGGGGCTGCTGCCGAGCTGGGTGCCACCCCCAGGATAGAGTTGATACCCTGGCACCCTGGGGTGGCTGGGAGATGCCATGACTGAGAAAGCAGAGCCCCGTGGGCCCTGAACCAGCCACTTCAGCTCTGCACGTCAGCTGAGCCGCGCCGAGCCGTCATCCCGTCCCAGGCACGGTCCCTGAGCTCCCAGAGCCGAGTGACTCCACAGGGTCACCCGCTGGTCAGCCCCTGAATTTGAGCTTCATTCCAGGCAGCGCCCTGCTTGCCTTGCTCCACTGACTAGCTAGCCCCCGCCGTCCCGCTGCGCTCTCACGTTGTTCTTCTGCTTCTCCCGGAAAGCTCCCAGAGCCCCCACCTCCCTTGGAATCGTAGCTTGGGTTTAAGGTCTGGCCTCAGTCGGTGTGGAATGAGAGGCGACAGCGCAGAGCTGCAGGGTCTGTGGGAGGCTGGCGCCTCCCTAGCTCCCTCGTCTCCACTTGCCACACACACGGCCTTCCTCTCTCACCCATGGCATGTGCTCAGGTGATGCCTCAGACCCATAATCCTCCATCATAACCTAAAATAGAAAAGGGGAGCAGATGCAGCTCAAGTGGCCGAGCACCTGCTTCCCAGGTACAAAGTCCTGGGTTCAATCCCTGGTACCTCCTAAAAATTAATAGATAGATACATAGATGCTAAATAGATAGATAGATAGACAGACAGACAGACAGACAGACAGGAAGATAGAATGGCAACACGATGCCCCCAGCCCATGCCTCAGTAGAGCGGGAGTGGAATGCAGAAATAGTGTGCACCACCCATGAAGGGCCTTGTGCTGGCTCACACAGCCAGACCTGGAATCCAGGTCTCCTAAATCCCACCCCTCAGCCCCACTCCTCCCCCTCGAACGTCAGGCTAGTGATGTGCACTGCAAGTTCATCATACATCCCTACCCAAAAGGAGCCACGGCCGCAATATGGAAGCCAGCAGGCTGCTTGGAAAGCAAGCAGGACCTGCTTCTGCCCAAAGAACCGCCCAGAGAACTTGAACAGGCACCTCTGCAGGGGCCCACGCGAAGAGAATTGGCCTCCATTGTCTGCAGATCTAGGGCTGTAATATTAAAATCATCCCAGGTAATTCCAACGTGGCTTAGACAGGGCTCACTGGCCTTGAGTTCAAAGGGGACTTGGTCTTCTCCACTTATTTCTCCAGTCTCTCAATCACTCATATTTCAGTTCTTTAACTCACATTTCTGGAACCTTCCATGAGCCAGACAAGGCGCTCACAGCCTGGAAGGAAGGGAGACAGAGAAACGGGAGGTTCTCTGACATTTGAATAATGTCCTGTAGGAGGAGAAAGGAAAGAAGAGCTAACTACTGGGAAATGTGGAGAGGGAGACATGGAGCAGGGACACGGTGTGGGGCTGGGAGCACAAAGTGGGGAGGGGGCAGCATGGGCAAAGGCTCAGAGGGAGGAGGACACCAAGTGATGCAGGTGAGATGGGTGCGGGGGTGGACCAGGTGGGATGGATGCTGAGCTCCACCAGGGATAATGGGGAGTAGGAGGGATTTCTTAAAAACTAAACCGACACGATCAGTTTTGTGCTTTGTCAGATCCTTGACAACATTGAGGACAGATTCACAAGAGCAGGAGAGCCTTTCAGGGGCTGTTACACTAGCCCAGGCCAAAATTGGAGACCCAGACTGAGAGCATGGCTGAGACCAGCTAAAGAGATGCTGAGATCCTTCTCAGCCAACCACCTTCACCTCTGGGCACTCAGCGCTGGGCACGGAGGGTGGACATGCCACCAGGGAGAGGCTCACACTGCCCCAGAGGACCTTCTGGAAGATGGAAGTGTTCTATATCTGCCCTGTCCCACAATGAAAATGTTCTGTATCCACGTTGTCTAATACTGGCCCCGTGTAGCTATTGGGAATTTGTGCAACTGAATAACAGTTTTTAATTTAAAAATTTTAATTTTAATTGAGATAGCCACATTATCCGTGACTAGTGGCTACCGTGGTGGACGGCACAGGGCTGGAGTGTCGAAGGTGGATGTGGTAGGGCTTTAGTGATGGTTTGGATTTGGGGGATGAAGGAGAAGAGGAAATGGAGGCTGTGGCGGGTTGAGTTATGTGCCCCAATTAAGACGTGTTTGGTGGTTTGAAGCTGTAGGTCCCAGAAGAGCGTGTTCTTAAGGCTAGTCCATTCCACGCATGGGGACCCGTGGTAAGTAGGGCCTTTTGAAGAGGCTGCTTCAGTTACAGCGGGGCCCAGGGTGGGGCTTAATCCTCTTACTGGAGCGAGAACACCAGGGAAGCGAGAAGCTGAAAGCAAAGGGACCCCGGAGAGAAGGGAGAGACCAGTAAATGCTGCCACGTGCCTTTCCAGGATCGCCAGCAGCCCGGATTCGGAGAGAAAGCGTTGCCTGGTGATGCCCTGATTTGGACATTTTTCTCAGCCTCAAAACTGTAAGCCTGCAAATTAATAAATTCCCATTGTTCAAAGCCAACAGCCTATTTTATGGTATCTGCTTGAGCAGCTTTAGCAAACGAAAACGATGTTCTTCATCTTAACCCACATCCCTGTGTGAGAACCCGTTGTAAGGAGGACCCTTGACAGTGCTATTTTTTAGTTAAGGGGCGGCCGACTGGATGAGGTCGGGTCTTTTTTTTTTTAGGTACTGGGGGTCAAATCCAGGACCTCGTATGTGGGAAGCCAGCACTCAGCTGCTGAGCCACATCAGCTCCCCTGAGTTGGTTTTTGTTTGTTGTTTGTTTGTTTTGCTTGCTGTTTGTTTGGGGTCTTTTTGTTTGTTTGTTTTAGGAGGTGCCGGGAACTGAACCCAGGAACTCCCATGTGGGAAGCAGGTACTCAACTGCTCGAGCCACACCTGCTCCCTGAGACTGGTCTTAATCCAGACTACTAGAAACTTTTATAAGGAGAAGAAATGCACAGGGAGGAGCCAGAGGTCAGCAGAGCCCGGAAGAGAGAGGATGTGATGCCAGGCACGGCGGCAAGTCCAGGAACCCGAAGCCAGCCCCAGACTGACACAGACTTCAGGGAGAAGGCACTGCCTTGCTGACGCCTGGAGCTTGAGCTTCTCCCAGCCTCAAGGCTGAGAACCAATCAGTTCCCATTGGTGACGCCAGCCCTTTGTGTGGTATCTGTCATAGCAGCCTGACAAACCAAGACAACCCCCGAATGTCCAGCCCTGGGGAGCCATGAGGATGGTGACATCATTAACAGAGGGGAGTCGTCCTAGAGGCCTGAGACTTGACGAGAGTCACTGTGACCTGATGAGTCTGAGGTGTCTGGGGGTCACCTGGGGTCAGAGAGCATCCCTTTTCTTTGTTCTTTCTCTTTCCTTCCTGAACCTGTCCCTCACCCCTCAGCCAATGTCAGGGCCACCCCTGAAGAAGTCGAGGTGGGTGGTGTCCAGAGTGAAGAAGGTCCTGGTCTCTGGTTCGGGGGGGAGGGGATGTGAACAAGCCACTGCATCTGGTTCGTCCCAGGGCGGTCCCAGCGTGAGGGCAGAGCTGCTTCCTTCTCACGCCACTGCCCGCCCAGCCCTGCTCCTGGGAAGCCCTGCTGCCCAGCCTGGGCAGGCCACGGAGCGGCGAGCGAGGGTGAGGTGAGAGCCCGCAGCACAGCGGGCACGAGGGCAGTGTGGGCACTCGTCTCAGGCCCAGCTCCCCGCGGAGGTGACCGGAACTCCAGAGCAGCCCCATCAGCTGATGCAGGGTGCAAAATGTCAATTAAAAATGCAAATTGTTCCAAGGACCCAGCTTTGTAGTTTTAGCGTAGGGCATTGGGTAATTGATGTGCAGCCTGGTTTTGCCTGAGCTCTGTGGATATTTACTTTTGGATTCCCCTGAAACACACACCATAGCAACTCCTGGGTTATTTAAGCTCCTTCCGAAATGCAGCTCTTCCTGGGGAAACCTGCGTGGCTACAGGGCAGGGACGAGGGAAGGGCTTACCGAGGGGAAAGACCTGAAGTAACTGAAGTCCCTTGAAATTTCGCCCAAAGGAGGGAGGGTCTTTCCATTGACTAAAGAGGACAGGACCCTGCTCCTTCCTTCTGCGCCAGCTGGCAGGATGCGGATTCCCCGGAGCTGATGCTCATTTCTCTTCCTCTCTCTCCAGCAATCCCATCTCCATCTTCTCCTCTCTTTCCCCTTACCTCTTCTCTGATGCCCCTTCCTGCTTCCCAGGCCCCCATCCCTGACTCTTCTCTCCCTCCACCTTCTTTAGGGAATTTTAGACACCCCTGTCAGGTATACCATTCTTGTGGACCTTGGTTTCTTCACTCAAAATGAAATCCTTGGACTCTAGGAATCTCTAGGTTCCTTCCCATTTTCCCAGCGCCATTGTGGTGGCCACCCCCCTTCTCTGGCCCCTTGCCCTAAAAAGGTTGTTTTATGGGCAACCTCACCTAGGAAATCTGAATAACAGCTCATGCCTGGGCTCCCCAAAAGAATACAGAAACATTTCTTTAGCTTTTTGGTAGAAACATTTCACAGCCCTTGTTGTGTAATTTACTTTTTCTCTCCACACTAAAACGTTAAGAATCCAGAAAGAGGGACTGGTGCCCAGGGCCTAGAGTGTCTGGCATAGAACAGTGCTTTATCTACAGCCACGCCTTATCTTGACTTGGGTCAAGTTCATCAACCAGACCTTATCTCTGGTCACACATTCGAGATGTGGCTCATCAGGCAAAATGCTGAGTTGGTGTTCCTTTTTCCTGAACTTGCCTGAACTTGGGCGAATCCCACAGAAGCTCTCCCTTGAATCTCTTGTCACAAAGAAAAGGGATTTGCTTGTTCAACTCCAGTTACTCATCATCGGCATCACCCTCACTGTTCTATGGGACTAGGACTAGTAAAATGCACTTGCCAGAAAGAGAAGTATGCACGCAAACCATCTGCAGATCTTTCAGCAGGAGGTAATATTAGGCCACACTGACAAAGTTAGTCCTGGGCCTTTTGCTTTTAAAGTGTCATCAAGCTTTCAGTAGAGTAAATCCCCCAAAAAGAGGGACATGCAAATATGGGGATTTCTTTTGAAATTGTTCAGGATTTGGTGAATGACAAACACAGCTTTAGTGAGTAATTGTTAATCTTGATCAACCACATCTGCTATTGGATTCAACAGTTGTTCTTGGCAAGTGAGAAGTTGTTGCTAAAAAGTACCCCAAATATATTAATGGAGGTGAATCTCTGAATACACGGGTTGACCCCAAGCTGAATTTAATCAACTGCAATCACTTTCTAGGCTGCAGATTGAGGCATATCCAGAGAAGAGGGAAATGGGAAGAGTGAACTAAGTTGGCAGGAACAAACCATTACTAAATCCATCTCATTTCGGTAAAAACAGGCATGAGAGTAAAAGCAATTTTTAAAACCAAATTCTCCCAGCGTGACTCACTGGTCATCATGTCCAGACCAATTTTGTATTTGTTTTTATAGATGGATGAATGGGGACTCACAAGACTCTTCTAATCAAAATGAAGAATGAGCACATCTGACATCTCCTGTGAGCACAAGTTGAAAGGGGGGTACTTTAACAAAAACCTAGACAAATATTTGAATGTTTTTTTAAGGGTGATAGTACCCAATTGGTCTGTTTTATAATGCATTTGTATAAGAGGGGTAGGGAAGGAAATGGAATTCAAAAATAAAACCATCTACTTCAATGACGTGCCTGTAAAAGCATAGGTTTTTTCTTTCAGGACTCTCTGAAGTTGGAAAGTATGAATTACATAGACTCATTAAAACTTTTTATGCTAAATTCAAAGAGTAAAATTAGAAACCATGTTAATGACCCAACCATGCAACAACTGGCCAACAGATGTTGGAGCCTTCTGGTTAGGAGATTACATGCTTAGAGCTGACAATTTACTGTATGTGTCCCTGGCAGAGGTGAGGTGTAGCAAACATATTAGACACAGAAGATGATGCAGCCCCGGAAAGAGGGGAGGTTGCCAATCCGCCTGCCTGCGACGCTTTCAGAGCAGCTTTTTCCCCCTGAACTGCTATTTCAGAGAGCTGGATTTTTCCCCCTTAAGAATGAGGAGTTAATCTTATCCAAGTTCACAGAGCCAGAAACCTGTCATATTAAATCCTGGCCAAGACCGACCGTCTTTCCAACTTCCTTGCGCGCAGTGTAGCTGAGTTTTCCAGCGGTCCACAAGCAAGCTAACCAGCTGTCGTGCAAAATGGAGCGTCCACCCTGGCTTCGCGGGTCTCTGGAACACCAAGCGGGGACAGCTTCCCTTGCGAGTTGGTCTCCCTTCGGGGGAAATATCTGGGAAGCCGGAGGAACAGAAGCTGGAGAGGAGGAAAGGCAGGGGCTTCAGAGGGGGGCTGGGCAGCACCCCTGCACCCCGGTTTACAGAAAACCAAGGCTGACAGTTTGGGTCCCCAGCAAGGGCCCCAAGCGGCGGTGGCGGGAAAGAGTCCCAGGCTGTGCCTCGGCATTTGGTTCCTGCCCCCCAGAGCTACAAGGCGGCAGGAAAGGGAGTGAGGCAGGCAGGGCGCCGAGGGCCCAGGGTCTCCTGGAGGGCAGAGGAGAGACCACTGAGAACCCTGGCTATGCGGGGTTCCCTGCAGCCGAATGGTTTGCAGAGAAACGCACCCGGCAATTTAGTGCTTTCCTTCGGGGCCGGGCAGGGCGCCACTGGTTTTCTGGTTCCCCGGGGTGGGTGGAAAAGGGAGACGGCTCTGGAATACCCGGGTAGCAGATGCAGCTGCCTTCCCTCCAACCCAGCTGGCCGCTGCCAGGAGGCGGGCCACGGCGCAGCTTTCCGAGGGCCACGGCCTCCACTCGCTCACCCTGCGGAGGCTTTGCTCAAGCTGAGAAAGTGCAACCGGAGCAAGGGCGCCCGCAGGCCGGCTCAGCCGGAGGGACAAGCATCTGCTGGGCGCCCAGGGGCTGAGAGGACAGGCCAAGCCCAGGCCCTGCCCTCAAGGGGTGCCCAGCCTGGGCGAGGGGGCTTCAGGGAGACAAGGACGGCCACCTGCGCTCTGCCCTGGGTTCGCCCCGTGGGCCGTCTGTCCATCTGCATGCACTTAGCTCCCCGCCGCTCCCCCCCAGTCTGCCATCAGCACGTTGTCACTGCTCCCCTGACCTGACTGCTGGGGGGAAGCCCCCGCCCCTCAGGAGGGCTGAGACCCGGAAAGCTGTGACTACAGACGGCTCTGAGCTGCCTGGCGGCGGGGGCACACCTGGGGGCCAGAAACAGGAAGGTCTTCAGTTTTAGGGCCGCGCACAGTCACGGCCGTCCCTGCCGTTTGGAGAGCCCTCTACAGCTTATAAAGTGTGATCCTGTGCTCCCTCGCCCAACACTCGTACGGCCCTTGGGGCAGAGGCAGGGCTTTATCAGCACCTACTGGGTGTCAGGCAACAGGTGCTGCGAGACCGCAGTGAACAGGATGAACAAATCTCCCTGCTCCTGAGACTCCAGTGTTCCAGAGGGAGAGAGACGGTGAGCAAAAGGAAGTAAACCACATAGCCAGGACGAGAAGGGGAAAGGGGGCAGGAAATGGCAGGGCACCCCCGGGGGGGTCATTTTAACAGAGGCCACACTGAGAAAACTTTGGAGGCAAGGAAGCAAGTCTTTGAGATCCCTGGGGATCAGGTTCCCAGCAGAGGGAAGGGCAGGGGACGGCCCCCGTCCAGGGATCACGATGGCATGAGCGAGGGTGGGCAAGCGGGCCCGAGGGCAGCAGCCGAGGGCCGCAGCGGGACTCAGCTCTGAAAGGCTCCTGCCGGCTGCTGGGTGGGCTCCCTGGGGCACTTGTGAGGAGGCTGCAGCCATCACCCAGGCTCAGGGTCAGGGGATCCAGGACTGGATGCTGGCAGGGAGTGAGAAGCAGCCAGAATCTGGACAAGTTTTGAATGGACAACCTAAAGAACATACTCATGGGCTGGGTGAGTGGTATGAAAAAAAGAGAGAGATGGAGCTTGGCCTCAAGGGCGCTGGCCTGAGCGACGGGCAGGTGGGAGCTGGCATTCCCTGTGTGGAGGAGGTCAGTGGGGGCGACTGGAGCTGGGTACGTGAAGTTTGAGAACCTGAGTAAACATCTTAGTGAAGATGGCCAGATGTGCGGCAGATGTCCTGTGTCTACAACAAGTCAGGAGTTTGGAGGAGAGGCACTAGCTCGAGAGAGAGACCTGGTGCTTGCCAGCATAAGGTGGTGGTCAGTGCACCACCCAAAAGAGATTGCAGGGCAGGGAGTGCAGGTAGAGGTGGGACTGCAAGGCTGAGCCCTGAGGGCAGATGGGACGAGACCCCTTGCCCACACCTGGGTCTGGAGAAGTCTGGTGCTCCAAGTTGCATAAGCTGGTCCTTGCTCTGGCCATTACCAGGTGGCAGGCCCCCAGCCTTCTTGGTCTATGACTTTCTCTAGGGAAGCAAAGCCCACACGCTCCACGGGGACCCGGTGGGCAGAAAGCTCCACGCTGAGCCACGTAACACGAAATGCTGCTAAGCAGACATCAGCACTTTTGGTGTGTTCCTGGATTCTGCTTAAAATGACAGGCCAGTGACAGCCCCACATTTTCCATGCCAGGGAACCAGGGCTGAGGAGCAGTAAGGCAAAGCAGCTACCCACCGAAACCCCCAAGGACCCACTCGTCGGTTTCAAGGGTGCTTCTATGGAAAGACTCTGGACTGGCTCTCTTTGCTGGCACAAATGCCAGGACAAGGTTCAAGGAAAGTGTGGTGGGTTGAATCATGTACCCCAGTTTAGCCCTATTCTTGGTCTTGGTCGATATTCTGGTGGGCGTGGACCTTTGTAAGTAGGACCTTTTAAGACACTGATTAGGTTAAGGGGTGGTCCTGCTGAATCAGGTTGGGCTTTAATCCTGATTGCTGGAATCCTTTCGAAGAAGCAGAAGTTCAGACAGAGAAAGGGCGAGCCACAGGAAGGAAAAGAGAAAGACGCCGCCGTGTGCATTGCCATATGGCAGAAAAGCCAAGGACCGAGGCTCTCGGGAGCCAGCCCCTTCTGGGAGAAAGCAGCACCATGACACCTTGTTTTGGACTTCTCCTAGCCTCAAAACCATGAACCAATAAATTCCCATCTTTTAAGGTAACCCATTGCATGGTATATGTTTTAGCAGCTGAGAAACTAAGACTGAAGTTTTCTCAACAGTCCATCCCCCTGCCCCTTCTCTCCATCAGCCCATTGGACAGCTTGGAGTCTATGGCTACACTTCTAGGTCTTGTTTCTCAGGCACGCATCAGCTCTAAGGCCTTTAGATTCATCTTTAGATTATTCTAGAACTCTAGATTCTTATATAGGTCTAGAGCAGGGGTTCTTAACTCGGGGTCCACGAACTCCCAAGGGGTCTATGGAAAGATTTCAGGGAGTCCATGAGCTTGAATTGAAAATTTTAAAAAACATTATTCTTATGGGAACATGTTGGTGTGCATTTATTAAATAATACACAGTGTAGTGTGGACTTAGTATGATTTTTATTTTGATGCAGCATGTTCTGAGTGCAGTGGATAACTGCCTGTGAAAAGGTTGGTAAGGATGGCGGAGATGGTTTTATGATGTCATGGGAAAACTCGAATTTTTAAATGTTTGCCGAAAATGACCATTTGAACAGATGTTGAACTGTGTTAGGTTATCAGGTATTGAAATTATGGGAAAGTTGTAAAACATAATTTTGAATAATCCTAAAATTTAACTTAAAGACATGCCAATGTTGAGTGTCATAAAACTATCTGCCGCTACATTCTGAGAAGGGGTCCGTGGTTTTCACCTGACTGGCAAAGGGTCCGTGGAACAAAAAAGATTAAGAACCCTGGTCTAGAGGAAGCTTTTGGGCAATCTCAATCCATACAGAAAAGTAGTAACTGTGGAAATCTGTATAACTGGTTATTTTTGTTTTGAGCCTATGTCTGGAACACCTGTGGGTCCTGAACCTTATCTCTGGGGAGTCAGAGCAGTGGCTAAGGGTTTGAAATCCCAGCTCTGCCATTTCCTGGCTGTTCAACCTTGGGTGGGTTGCTGAGTGTCTCTGAGCCTTGGTCTCTGCATTCGCCTCTCAGGGTTAAGTGTCTGAAAGTGTCACATAGTTAGAGCACGTAGGAAGCCCTCACTAAATTCCAGTGACTATTATTATCTCCTGTGGGACATTGATAGATGGGCAGGGCCTTCAGGTTTCTCGCCTAAACCTGGTTGGAGCCCTATTCAGAAAATAGAAAGTTCTACATTATTTAAGCCGGCTGCTTGCGTGTGCACATAGTTTCGTGTCCTCTGCAGTATTAAGAGGCCAGAGACCTATTTTGAGTTAACTGGAGGAGTTCTCTCTCACATTTTATTTTAAATGCAGCTTCTCAAGGTGTACTCGGCAGCAGTACGAATTAAGATAATCTCATCGAGTGAAGTAAATCCACAGAGACAGACAACAGATCCTAAAGCAGCTGAATGGGCAGAAAACTGTACACATCCCAGCATTTTCTTTTCATCCCAGACCTTTCTTTTCACACGTCCGCAGGCATCTGCTATTTCAGGGACAATCAGGCTGATCTGGAGAAATGCAGCTCTCGACTTGAAAGCTGGGCTCCAGAGACTCGGGTGAGGGGCCGGGCCAGTGCCCCTGTTTAGGGAAGACGCATTTAGTTGACTCCTGCTGCTCTTTCGAAGACTAGCTGAGCTTCTGTGCAGCTCGGCCTGCCCCTGGTTGCAGGCTGGAGGGACCTGGAGCAACTTAACTCCCCCTTTGGGGACGGGGTGGGTGTGAGCCTGTGACCCCGAGATGGATGCAGCCCTCCCCGCAGTCAGCTAGCCTCAGCATGCAGGCAGGAGGGACTCTGAACTCAATAGCTTTGGTCACCCGTTTACCTGCTCACAGTCTTTGCCACATCTGCTCCCACCTGTATACCATTCATGAGCTGTCGAAGCTGGAGCCCCTGAGGCTACCTGCTTCAGCTTCTGTCTAAGCAAGTATGTCCAGCACAGGCTTGAGGGATTCACGCAGTCTTTCTGATAAGCGGCCAGACACACATGTAACTATGAAGCGTCTGCCTGTGCTAACACCAGAGTCCCCTTGCTTTCCCCAAACGTACCAGGACCATCTCGAGGAGGTGCTGTGCTGGAGACCTTGACTGCGGGACCTGCAAGGATCTGAGAGCATCAGACTACCTTGTTTTGGAAATGAGTAAACTGAGGCACAGGGGAAGCCGAAAGGGGCTGGAGCAAGACCAGGCCCTGCCAAATCACCACCTGAACCGAGCACCAGTGACATGCTGGCGGCTCTCCACACTCACTGTGCAAGCCCACGCTTTCCAGAACTCCCCTTCCTCCTTCTCTCGAGGGTCCCAGCTCCCGTGAAACAGGGCCTTCTCTGGTCACCTGGGACCTCGCTGCACCCCCCAACCCCCCCCGGTTTGGGCAGCCCCTCCTTGAGGCCCTCCCTGCCTCTTTCCCTTAATTCCACCACACTCGGCTTGGCCCACCTTTACAGAGGAGCCTCTGTGTGCTAGGACTGGGCCCTAGAGACACCAAGGCAATGAAAACCAGTCTCAGCTTGGGATGAGCATGACTCTGAGGAAAATTTTTCAACACCTGATTGTTGGGGTAACCCTCTAGCCTCAGCTCTGCACCCAAACTCCCAGGACTGACCCAAAGCCTTAGCCAGGGACTTTCTGGAATTGCAATTCCAGTGGAAGTTCTGGGTGTCTCATTTTGAAAACCAGACCAGCCGAGTGGGTGTAGCTTGGCGGTTGAGTGCCTGCTTAGCATGTACAAGGTCCTGTGTTCAATCCCCGGTGCCTCCAAATAAATAAATAAATAAATAAATAATAAACTAACAAACAGAGTTTTTAAACCAGAACATAACAGCTGAGATCTTCCCAGACTTAGCGATTGAATAGGTGCTCTAGAGTTGAGACTTGACCAGCTGTTCCCAAAGGTTGGCTTCCACAGACTTCTAATGCTCCTTGAGATATTGCTATGGAAAGCGGGCTTTGTGGTCAAAGTTTGGGGTACACTACAGGCTATCGTGGCCTTTTGGAGAGTTGCCAACCATATTAGCTTATAAAAGACTCCACAAATTACTACAGTAGAGAAACTTGTTTAACACAGCATTTCCCTAACTTATTCGATCACAGAATCCTTTTCTCACAGAACATGGTTGGAGAACACTCAAGTACATGTTCTCTATGATCCTACCTGCTCGATGGCCCAATGTCTTGTTTCCTCTGGCCTGGTGATGAACTCTCGCTCAACACTTGGAATAGAGATTGCTTCTCACCCAGGGTAACAAGGTCTGACTGCACCGTTGGCAGCCTCCCTTCCCTACCCTCCCTCCCATAAGAAACTTAAACACAGGGGGAGGGAAAGCTTCTGGCTTCAGATGGAGGTTAACAGCCTGAGCTGACGAATTCCAAAGGCAAGTACTCTTTTTTTTCCCCTACAAGTATCTGTGAGAGAGAGAGAGAGAGAGATACCCGCAGACCACAGAGGCTATGTAAATATAATTATTTCTAAGCAGAGAACCTTCAACATTTTCCATGAGGTAGCAGGGAGGTCACTGTGGGGCCAGAGCTCCAAACTGGGCCTCCGATTCCCCGGAGTCAGCAAAGTCTATTAAAAAAATTTATCTTTGGGGACAGAACTTTCTTGCCTCATGCTTTAGTATCTCCAAATGTATGAGATATTATATTTAAGATTGAGGGTTTCAAACTTTTTTTTCAAAGCAGGAAAACCCTTTCTTCAAGGGAAGTCTTACGCTAAAATCTCTTGAGCTTTGAGCAGCACCCCCAAGGCAACCCCTGTGGCATATTCAGGAACCCCCAGGCTCCCAGGAAGCCTGGTTTGGAAAATCGTGGTAGAGGGCCTTGCTATGGAAAGTGCGGCCCCCGGGCCAGCACCTTAGTGTCACCTGGGAGCTCCTTAGATGTGCAGAATCCCAGGCCCTACCTGAATCTGGATTTCCACAAGAGGGTCAGTGGGCACATTAAACTGTAAGCAGCAGGCCCAGGGGATTTGCTCTGGAATATTCCTTCCCTACTGACGTTCGAAATACCTGGTTGCAGCTTCCCTCCTGACAACTAGTCTGGAAATTTTAGGCTCTGAGCTCAGCTACAGCTCTGAGTA
>PVKH010024833.1:0-13541 GCA_004027955.1 Chaetophractus vellerosus | reverse complement strand
AAGCTTCAGTTTATACAAAGTAATTTCTCTGACCACAATGGAAAGAAATCAGAAATCAATAGGGCCAGAGAACCATATTAGGCATGAAGATATGGAAGTTAAACAACACACTCTTGGACAAAGAGTGGGTCAAGGAAGAAATCTCAAAAGATATCAGTAACTACTTCAAAGCGAATAAAAACTACAACACAACATATCAAAACCTATGGGATGCAGCAAAAGCTGTACTGGGAGGGAAATTCATACCCATAAATGCATATATTAAAAAAGATGAAAGAGCTAAAATTGAAGAACTAACTGCACACCTGGAGGAATTGTAAAAACAAAAACAAACGAACACCAAAGAAAGAAGAAAGAAAGAAAGAAAAAAGATTAGAGCAGAATTAAATGAAATAGAAAATAAGAAAGCACTAGAAAAAATGAATAAAACCAAAAGCTGGTTCTTAAAAAAAATCAATAAAATTGAGAATCCCTTAGCTAGGGTAACAAAGAACAAGAGAGAAGAGAAGCAAATACACAAAATAAGGAATGAAGTAGGGGGTATCACTATTGACCGCACAGAAATAAGGAGTACCATAAGAGGATACTTTGAAAAATTATATGTCAACAAGAATGATAATTTAGGAAATGGACAAATTCCTAGAAACTCACAAGCAGCCTACATTGGTGAAAGAAGAAATTGATGACATCAACAGTCCAAATACAAGTAAAGAGATGGACTTAGTCATCATAAACCTCCCAACTAAGAAGAGCCCAAGACCAGACGGCTTCAAAGCCAAATTCTACCAAACATTCTGTAAAGAACTAACACCAATTCTGCTTAAGCATTTCCAAAATATAGAAGTAGAAGGAACATTGCCTAACACATAAACAGATTGAAAGAAAAAAATCACACGATCATCTCTATAGATGCAGAAAAACATTCGAAAAAATGCAGCACCCTTTCCTAATAAAAACACTGCAAAAGAAAGGAATAGAAGAAAAGTTTCCAAACATGATAAAGGGTATATATGAAAAATCCAAAGCTAACATCATCTTCAATGGTGAAATGCTAAAAACCTTCCCTCTGAGATTGGGAATACTTTAAGGATGCCCATTTTCACCACTCTTATTTAACAATGTCTTAGAAGTACTTGATTGAGCATAGGAAATAAAAAGATATAAAATGCATCCAAATTGGAAAAGAAGAAGTAAAAATTTCATTATATGCAGACGACATGATCCTACACATAAAATGCCCTGAGAAATCTACAATAAAGCTTCTAAAGCTTATAAAGGAGTTCAATAATGTCATAGGCTGTAAGATCAACGCTCAAAAATCAGTAGCATTTCTGTACACCAATATTGAGCAATCTGCGGAGGAAATTTTTAAAAAAATACAATTTACAATAGTAATAAAAGGAATCAAATACCTAGGAATAAATTTAACTAAAGATGTGAAGGGCTTATATACAGAAAACTACACAACACTGCTAAAGGAAATCAAAGAAGACAAATAACTGGAAGAATATTCCCTGTTCATGGATACGAAGACAAAAAGTCATCAAAATGTCTACCCTACCCTAACTAACCTACAGATTTAATGCAATCCCAATAAAAATTAACACTGTATTTTTTAAGGAATTGGAAAAACTAACTGCAAAATTTATTTGGAAGGGTAAAAGGCCCTGAATTGCCAAGGATATATTGAAAAAGAAAACTGAATTTGGAGATGTCACACTACCTGACTTCAAAACATACTACAAATGTACAGTGGTGAAAACCATATGGTATTGGCACAAGGATAGATACATTGATCAATTGAACCAAATTGAGAATTCCAATACAAATCCTTGCATATAAAATCATGTGATATTCATCAAGGCAACCGAGCTGACTCCATTGGGAGAGAATGGCCTCTTCAAAAAGTGGTGCAGGGGGAACTGGATATCCATATTCAAAAGAATGAGAGAAAAACACTATTTCGCCCCCTAAACCAAAATAAACTCAAGATGGATCAAACATCCAAATATAAGAGCCAAGATCATAAATAATTTGGTACATAATGTAGGGAAGTATCTACAGGACCCTTTAATAGGAAATGGTTTCATGAACTTCGCGCCCAAAGCATGAGCAGCAAAAGGAAACATAAACAAATCGGATCTCCTCAAAATTAAAGATTTTGCACCTCAAGGGACATTATCATGAAAACAAAAGTCAGCGTACACAATGGGAGAAAATATTTGGCAACCATATATTTTATAGGAGCCTAATATCCTGCATATATAAATAAATCTTACAGCTCAAAAATAAAAAGACAAACAACCCATTTTAAAAATGGGCAAGTGACCTGAAAGGCACTTCTCCAAGGAAGAAATACAAATCACTAAATAGCACATGAGAAAATGCTTGACAACTCTAGCTATTATTGAAATGCAAATCAATACTACAATGAGATACCATCTTACACCCTTTGAATGGCAGCTATTTAAAAAACAGCTACATGTGTTGGAGAGGATGTGGAGGAATGGGGACCCTCATCCACTGCAGATGGGATTGTGGAATGGTCCAGCCACTGTGGAGGACAGTTTGGCAGTTCCTCAAAAAACTAAATATAAATCTTCCATATGATCCAGTGATTCCACAGCTGGGTATATACCCAGAAGAAATGAAAGTAAAGACACGAACAGATATATGCACACCAATGTTCATAGCATCTTTGTTCACTATTGCCAAAAGTTGGATTCAATATGGGTACCCATCAACAGAAGAATGGATAAACAAAATGTGGTACATACATACAATGGAATATTACTCAGCAGTAAGAAGGAATAAAGTGTTAACACACGGGATAACATTGATGAATCTTGAAGACCTTTTGTTAAGTGAAGCAAGCCTAGGATTGAAGGATGACCATTATGTGACCTCACTGATATGATTTAAGGAAACTGAGCAGTGTCTGAGACTAGTGCCTGAAAGATAGTTTTACAAGAAAGGGAAAGAGGTAGGAAAGTTTTGATTCATCACCCATATGGATGCAATCTATGGTAAAGTGATAGAGTGTAGTTGTGTATTGAAGGGATATTACAGGTAGGCAGTGATATTATTGGGATTTGTGGTGCAAGGTTGACAGGTGGGTAGATTGGGAAAGGTAGGTTAGAATACCCAGGATACAGAAGGAAGAGATGGGAGAAGGACCAGGTGTACACTTGGTATTTGTGGGTATGATGTTGAAAGTACAGATGTGGGAATTCTCTTATGGTAATGTGACAAGGAAGTGTTGCTGCTTTGGGGTGTTGGTTGGGGGGCATCTGGGACATGTTGCATCTGGACCAGGCTTCTAGGGGTTGTGGGAGTGTTCATCCTCTCATAATGTGTTGTATCAGTGGGTGGATACCCAAACAATGAGAGGGAAGGAGATGGACTTCCAACTTTTGGAGGACCGATTCACTTAGAAATACACAGGTGGGCGTCTCTTAAGAGCAAGAGTGGTTCCCAATAGTGGGGGACAAACCAGTGTGTCAAGACCCCTTGTTCCATGTAACTATGAATCTTTTCATCCAATGAGTCAATCCAGGGGGTCACCATGGGCCCCAGGGGGATGGGGAGGGAAGAACAGAATAGATCAAACAGGGGGTATTTAGTGGTCAGTGGAAATGTTTTTCATTACCTTACAGTGATGGACAAAGGACATGGTAAATATGAAAATTTATAAACGTGTATGATCTAAAATATAAACCATACTCTAAATCATTGACAATGTTTTGTATCTATGTTTCACTATGTGTATTTCAGTTATAACAATACTACCATCAACATACAAGAAGGTTTTAAAATGGGTTGAGGAAAGGGGGAGGAGGTTGAGTAAATAAGAATGTCTTGTATTCTGTGTGTGACTTTGCTGTGACCTAAAACTACTTTGAAAATGAAACAAAAAATAGTGAGACACTGGGGAGTGAGGGGGGGAATGTGTCATGGTACAGACTGGACACCACATATTGCAGTGATAAAAGGCAAAATGTCAAAAATTATTTATTTATATATTTATTTTTAATTTTTTCACACTTTTTGAATAACCCAATCCTTTAATTTTATTTTTAGATTTTTTAAGTGTTCATGTATTTTATCTCTTACATTTAAACATCATTATTATTTAATTTTCCTTTTAAATGTATTTGACTATTGTATTGGCTTCATCTTTGAAGAATCTTTGGATCACTGAAGGGTTAAAACTGGGGCAGGAGAGGATTACTGGTGGGGCATGACAGTGCAGGGATGAGGGTGCACGGGAGGAAGTTCACCTGAACATACATACATATATTCAAAAGCTCATGGGGCATGGTCACAGTGGGTGGAGAATCACTCCATAAATGAGAGAATATTGAATTCCCATCCTGGAGATCTCTGCTATATTCTCAAAGGGAGTAGCAACAGTCCCCCAAGTACAGGGGCAGTGTCTGGCAAAGGAGGAGGATCTATTGATGGACTCTTGTTATTGATGACTGCTGGATGGCATGGCTTCCCTGGTCTTCTGTAGATGAGACTAAATTGATGATGGCATTATTTTTCTTGAATATACCATAGTTTGCTGTCATAGCAAAAATGAGGAATATATTCCTCTATCTCTTTCCTAAAAGTTACAGTTATTATAAGATCCCAGTGAAATTACTTGACAATCATACTCTGACTGACTTCTCATGGGATGTTGCAGAAACTGTAGCAAAAATGTGAATGGATAGTCCAAGTTAAAATATGTTCTTCTTTATGAAGGAGGATGATCAACTGATGGGCCCTTGATATTGACAACTAGGCTTATGAGTCTTTGCTCTTGAAATTGAAACTTAGTCTGTTGTTATGGGGTGTCTAAGGGTTGCCTCCTGGGAGCTTCCTTGTTGCTCAAATGTGGCCGCTTTCTAATTGAAACTCAGCATATGAATGCATTACCTTTCTCCCAGCATGTGACATGACTCCCAGGGATGAGTCTCCCTGGCAATGAGGGATTACTAATCAGTGCCAATAGGCAATATGACTGGAAAAAGACCTCAAATAAAAGGAGGAAAAGGTAAAGACAAATGAGTTTATATAGCTGAGACTTCAAAGTGAGTTGGGAGGTCATCCCAGAGGTAACACTTATGCACATCCCAGTATGACAAAAGGTTGCTAGCTCTAGCTTCTTTACATTTTTATTCTTCATCTTCTTTTCCCTTGCCATGTTTCAATTTTTATTTTTATACATTTCCTCTGATCTCATTGTTTTCCTCTGACCTATATTTTGCTATGCATTTTTTCTTAGTTCTCCTTACCCCAGAGTGCACCATTGTTTTTTATAATTGAGGGTATGAGTTACACTATGTTCACAGTGCACCCGTGTCATTTTTTCTGGGTTAGCAGAACATTAACTAGTTATTCTCCTTCTATGCATCATGGTTTACAATCATAGTCCTTATTACATTTCTATGTTAGTACAAGGTACAGAATTACTAGACAATTGTCCTCTATAACACCCACAGTGCCACTTCATGTCCACAATGTCCATCTCTACTACAAAAGGGTCCACACATGATGTAAGTTTCAAAAGAGTCCCAATTGTTTTTCTCCATCAATAACTTCTGACATTTTTTCCACCAGGGCCGATTAACTGCAAGGATTTCTTGGCTCTACATAAAAGCAAAATTTGTTGAAGCTTTTCTTCTCTATTCCTCTTACTAGAGGTCCTTGTTGATCTATATCTATAAAATGAGAGCACAGCAAAATAGTGATTTGAGGCCAAGTAACTTTTTCTACAAATCCTAACAACTTTCTTAAAAGCAGTTTTGCTGTAACTTGATTATTATTTAGAATTTTAGTAAGAAAAGCTCAGAGAAAGACAGAAGTGAGATAAAAAGCATGAACACAGATTTCTTGCTGGGGTTGATAGGGAAACCAACAACTGGGGACTGCTTTGCAGGTCCTCATTGCCACGTGGCCTTTCTCTAGTGACTTTGCAGCTAGACAGGCGTGCTGGCAGAATGTTGGCTCCCAACAGCAGGCAGGATAATCCCATCCATCTTATCCATAGGATATAAGCCCCCTCTCACTTGGAGTTGGAGTGGACATCACCATCTCAGGATTGGGGGAAGAGCTATGGACTAGAATGGACTTACTCATATTGTGATATAGATATTTTGTGATTCATGCAATGGAAGAATTTACAACATTAATGTGGAGTCAGTGACCACTGGATGCTTGGGGGCAGGGTGAGGGAAAAGTAGTTGTAATACAGGGGCTTTTTGGGACTTGGGAATTATCCTGAGTGACATTACAATGACAGATATAGACCATTTCATAGTATCATTTAACATGCTAGAACTGTGTGGGACAGAGCGTGGTCTACAATGTGATCTATTGTCCATGCTTAGTAACAAAGCCCCAAGACATGTATATCTTTTGCAGGTGATGTGCCATACTAATGAAGAATGTTTATATGGGATATTGTGGAGGTATGGGATGTGGGGCATATGAGAATTTCTATAAGTTTTGCATAGTATTTATGTAATCTAAGTATCATTAAAAAATTTAAAAAAATTAAAAATTAAAAAAAGAACACTCTAACGCTTGGCAAATAGTTTTCCATATTAGACAAAAAATTCCAAATTATATTTATTTTTCTTAAAAAATCTCTAAAATATTACAAGTTTCAGTTTTGTAAATCTGTACAATCATCAGCACTCATAAAAATCAGCACGACTTATGCTAATTCTATGATTGATATTATCACAGGGTACATAGTCTGCATTTTCTGTTATTAATCTAAAGACTACACCTTTTTTAAATTTGTGTGAGCTGCACATTTTTATGTATCTTTTTAAAAATTTTAACCTATTTGGGTCTTTATATTAAAGTGAATTTCTTGAAGGTAACATAGACTCAGAGTTTGCTCTTTAGTCCTATCATGGATTCTCTGCCCTTTAATTGTGGTGCTTTACTCTTTAAATTAATTGTAACTATTGATGTGTTTAAGCATTAAATATATTGTATTGTTGGTGTGTGTGTGTGTCCATTTTTCATCTATTTCTTTTTCTCTATTTCCACTGTGTCAGCCTTCATTTGGATTGATTATGTTTGTTTAATGTTCTTATTGACATTTAAGTAATATTGCTCATTAAATTAGAGCACATATCAAATATCTTTTACTTACCTCAGTCTATCATTATCTGATAATATATTGCTTTACATATAAGTGAAGAAGAAAAACTATCATATTTACTCATGTTTTTACCATTTCTGATGCTCTACATTTCTTTATGTAAGTTCAGATTTTAAAACTGTACCATTGTATTTTTCCCTCAAAGATTTCCTCTAATATTCTATCGTATGGAAATTGCTGGCTTTGAAAATTTTTATTCTCTCTCAATGTGAATTGAGTTTGAAATTAAGGATTAGCTCTGGAACAAAAATAGAAACCTGTGGAATGACCTACAACCTTATCTTCAACAACAGAAAAAAAGAAAGATAGCCTTCAAAGCACATTCAGGTACTGTTAACTAGAATTACAGTAAAACCCCCAAAACTTTGTTTTTATAGTCATACTTCTAAGTTAAACTGAAACAAATGGAAGGTTTTCAGTGTTAGAATATTTAGTCCAAGCATTAAGAATAGAGTAGATGCTGATATCTTTCAAAAAGAAGACAGCTTCCATGCAAACTTTCAGATCAGATTTATACAAAATCACCAGCTGGAACTACTGAACAAAATTCATACGATTTAATCTACAGAAACTCATACTAATAACTGGACACTGTGGCTTTTACTTGATTTAAATGATCAATTTTAGATCATTTTCATTATTTCAGTAATAGTAATATTAAAAAAAACAAAAACCAACTAAACAAAACTCATCACTTCTCAATCTCTCTGTGCTTCTCCTTCAATATATATAGTTGCTATTCAGTTTCCTTCTCCCTAGCATATCTGTATTTATGCATTGTAAAATAATCTTATATATGTAATATCACCCATATTCATATTTTACATGAGCTTTCAATGTATTATACAGCCCATGTTACATTTTTTAGCTTTCCATCTAGTAATATATGTGACCTTAGACATTCCCTTTCAATCACTGTCATACCCACATAATAGCTCTGCTAGTCACAAACACCATGATGTGCACTCATCATTTCCTTTCATTTCCAAAGTCTTACAAGCAACCTTTAAACCATTTCTGCACAGATAAGTGCTCAGCTTACCAATTTCTACCCTCTTTCTATTCTTTCATGACCTATATTCTAATTATCAATTCCATGAGTTTGCATAATATATTTAGTTCATAACAGCACAATCACACATTTCTGTCCTTTTTGTCTGACTTTGTTCACTCAACATAATGTCCTCCAGGTTCATGCATGTTGTCATATGATACAATGCTTCATTTCTTCTAACTGCTGCATAATATTCCATTATATGTATACAGCACATTTTGTTTATCCATTCATCAGTTGATGGACATCTGGATTTTTTCTACCTTTTAGCAATTGTTAATAATGTTGGTGTCAACATCAGTGTGCAGAAGTCTGTTCATATAACTGCTCACAGTTCTGGGTATATACCTAGTAATAGTTTCACCAGGTCCCATGGTAAGTCTATATGCAACTTCCTTAGGAGTTGCCATACAGTCCTCCATAGTGACTGTACAATTCTACATACCCACCAACAGTGAATAAGTGCTCCTATATCTCCCCATCCTCCCCAAGTTTTCTGACTTTTTAATAGTGTCTAGTCTAATAGGTTTGAAATGATATCTCATTGTGGATTTGATTTGCATTTCCCTAATCACTAGTGATGGTGAACATTTTTTCATGTGTTCCTTCACCATTTGAATTTATTCTTTGGACAATTGTCTTTCCAAGTCTTTTGCCCAGATTTTAATTGGATAGTTTGTCTTTTTATTGTGGAGTTCTATGATCTTTTTTATATCATGGATATTAAACCCTTTCTAGTATGTGATTGCCAAATATTTTCTCCCATTGAATCGGCTACCTTTTCACCCTCTTGACAAAGTCCTTTGAGGTTAAGCCACAATTTTTATTTTTCAAAATTAAAATCCAGTCTATTTTTTCTACTTATTCATTTAATATTACTTGTTAAACATCTTCCAATGATTCTATAACTTCCTCTGTTTCTATATAGTCATTAAGTAGTTATTTTAATGGCTGTATAATATTCAATTATCTTGATTTATTATAAGTTAGGCACGTCCTTATTGCATGATATTTCAGTCAAATAATTTTTGTATTGTTATTAGAGAAATTGCAAGGTGTTAATAATTGGGTGGTATGTTAGGAATCCTGTATTTATGCTAGAATATTCTATAAATCAATTGGTTTTTTATTAAGTTAGCCCATACTATTTAGTATAGCTCTTTAGATGGCAATCACTGCAAAAGACATGACAGCCAGACATTTAAAATCGTATTCTGTGATAACACATATAGGGGCTAAATGTCTGCAGTAAAATATTATATGTAGATATTCTTTATGAGCTACCAATTTAACCATATTTTCAACAAAACAGAGCTAAGAGAGTGATTATGGAAACAATTGTAGTCACTTGGAATCTCCCTTATTTTTACAATCCTTACAAGAATGCCTTCTTATAAAGCCAAATTATTCATTTATTTTTTCTATCAGCTTCATGATCTTACTACTATAAATCTTGGCATGGAAAACAGAAGATTCTTTTGAGTGTTACCAAAACAGTGGTTTTAGACAATATCATAGGGGTATTCTGTCCAAAACATATTAGGCTTCCCCCAATGGACTTGTATTGCAGAAAAAGAGGGTATATGCCACTAATTACAAAAAGGACTGGAATTTGTTTCTCAGTAAAATGTTGCCTGCCTTCATATATCCCTAAGTAAATAGTGGGTCTATTTGGATCATGAGTTTCCACAATCAGGAACAAAGATATTTTTAATTAATAAAGCTTAGAAAAATGGATAAATTTGTTATAAGAAGATGCAAACAGTTATCATCCAAAATGAAGAAGAGAACATGAGTAGTTCTAAAGCAATTAAAGAAATTGAAGTTGTAGTAAAAAATGTCCCCACAATGAAAACTCCAGGCTTAAATGGCTTCAGGGCTAAATTCTACTGAATGTTAAAGAAGAATTAATACCACTTCTATGACTACACAAAGTTTTCCAGAATATAGAAGAGGAAGGCACGTGTCCTAACTCATATTATAAGGCCAGCATTACCACAATGTCAAAAACTACACAAAGATATTACAAGGGAAAACAACAAAACAACAACTACAGGCCAATATCCTTCATGAAGAAATGTAGAAATATATTTAAAATATAGTACATCTTGAACTTGGAATGTAAAGTTGCTTAAACATTTGAAAATCACTCCATGTAATTCATTATACTAATTGACTCAAAAAATAAAAAGTATATGATCATCTCAATAGAAACAAAAAAAAATTAGTTGCATTTTAAAATTTACTACAATTTTGTTTACTTCTGATTTGGGAACTTTAAATTTGTCTAGATAAGATTTTAAATTTTTTTTATTTTAAAATGCTTTAGGTTACATAAATGTTATATCAAAACTATATATAAGGATTCCCATATACCCCACACCCTCTTCCTCCCCCACTTCCCACATTAACAATAACTTTCAATTATTTGGTACATTTGTTACAACTGAAGAACACAAATTGAAGCGTTGCTACTAACCATGGTCTATAATTTACATTATAGTTTACACTTTGCATCGCACAATTTTATAATCTTGACAAAATGTATAAAGGCCAGTATCCATAATTGCTATGTCATGCAGGGCAATTCCAATGTCCCCAAAATGCCCCATTTTACACCTATTTTTCCCTCTCCCTCCCCTCATAACCTCTGGTGGCCACTGCCTTTATATCAATGATACAAGTTCTTCCATTGCTAGAATATTAATACATCTGGTTTAGTCCATAGTTGCACCCCCCACTTATGTTTGTTCATTCCTCAATCTTGAGGATTTGGGGATGGGGATGCCCACTATGTTTCTGATTGAGAGGAGGCTTAGATCTCATAGGACAGGTGGATGAAACTCTCTTACTTGCAGTTGTGTATACTCTGTTTTTTGGGATGGGTGTTGTCCATAATCATCATTTCATTAGTTGTCCTGAGTGAGTCCGATGTATTGGAGAGTAGGTATTGTGACTCTGCTGAGATTTAGGGCTCAACCATTATATGATCAGACCAAGGATTTAAATCTTTAGGACATATATTTAATGGATATAGTGGTAGTTATAAGCTTAAATAAGAGGGGCAGAAGAGACATTTGTAGGGAACTTAGAAATGGGTCTAACTCTGTTTCATTGGGAGCACATATTCCAAAGTAAGGCCCACTGACATGGTGCCAAATACCTGATCTTGTATGCCCTGCCTTTATTGTCTAGATATCTACAGAGTCCTCAGGAACCCCACAGTTTGAAGCACTGTTTACTGTGACAGTCATTAAGATCCCCCTGAGACTTGTGAAAGTGTAATCCATGGAATGACCTCCCAAATCACTTTGAAATCTCTTAGCCATAAAAACTCATTTGTATTTAATATTTCCCCCTTTTGGCTAAGGTCTTTTTCCAAATTCACCACTAGTTGGCACTTGATAATAATTCCTGGGTGCCAGGGAGGCTCATTCTATGAACCATGTCCCACATTGGGGGGAAGGCAGTGCATTTAAATGCTGAGCTTGGCTTAGAGAGAGGCCACATTTGTGCAATAAGGAGGCTTTCAAAGGTAACTCACAGGCAATATATATACTAGGTTAAGTTTCAATTTCACAAAAACAAGGTTCATAAGTACAACCATAAATATCAAGGGCCTGGTATAAAGGTCTGTTCTCTTTCTCAAGGCACTGCCCATGTACTTGGAGGATTCTTGCTTCCTTAATTAGATAAAGTGGTAGGACCTCCTAGGATGGGAATTCAGTATTCTTTTGGTTCTTCTGTGAATATTCACCCACTGAGACAATTCACATGGATCCATAAACATATTTACATGGCATAGAGGCATACACAAGTACACCCCTCCCCACATATCCCTCATCACTGACACCCCTAATCAGTGATCCTTCCCCACTAGAGTTGTGACATTTCTGTGATCCAAAACCTCTCAATAAACAAAGCCAAAATAACTCAAATAAAAATTAAGAAAATAAATTATTAGAATCAATAATAAAAACAACAAATACAATTAAAAAAATTAAAAATAAAATAAAATAAAATAAAAATTTTGGAATGTCTTTCATCACAATAAGATCTGTTGTCTTTTTTATATAGTGACAGATTCTTCTGTATATTCCCCCAATGCCTTATTTATTTATTTATTTATTTATTTATTTATTTATTTATTTATTTTTGCTTTATCTTCAAAGAAGTTTTAGGTTACAGAAAAGTCACAATGAAAATATAGAGGATTCCTCTATACACAAACTTATGACCCTCTCCCACTTTCCCCTATTAATATCAATTTACATGTGTATGATACCTTTGTTACAATTGATGAACAAATATTAAAGCATTATTATTAACCATGGTCAATGGTTTACATTATGGTTTACATTTTGCACCATACACTTTTATAGGTTTAGACAAAATTTAAAATGGCTTGCAAGATCATTCCGAACAATTCCAATGCCCTAAAAATACTTTTCCCCTTCCCCTTAGAAACTATGGTAACTACTAAGTTTCAATTTTTGAAGAATAAGATTCATAGTTACATGCATTAATATTGAGGGCTTGATATATTGGTCTATTATCTTTTATTAGGCACTGCCTATATTCTCAAGTGATTCTTCAACCTCTAATTGAGAACATAGCAGGACTTTCTCAAATGGGACTTGAATACTTTCTTGTTTATTGTGTGAATCTTTACCCACTGAGGTAACATTTTCATATTCTGCAGATTTATGCCCCAGGTGTGGCCTATCTCACATACCACCCCACCCCTGATGCTCTTCACTAGTAACCCTTACATGACATATTTGACAAAAGAACGTTTGCACCGTAGTATTTTAATCACAGACCTACAAATCCCCAGAATTCATCTAGTTTCTACCTCCAACCTTCTCCCCACTTCCATGAAAATCCAACTCAATCCCCCACCTTACTCTTCCTCACATTTCAGCACTTATGAGCCCCACCTCCCTGCATCAACGTCACCCCATCCACTATCCAAACACCCCATTCACCTTTTCATGGGTTGCCCATATTGAGCACTGGCTCACCATACTCTACTCCCTTTCTGTCTCCTAATAAACTATCTCTCAGAATCTAGCTCTGCTCAATTTGCTTAAGTCATTAGCAGTGAAGTCATGTAATATTTGTCTTTCAGTAACTGGCTTACTTCTTTCCACATAAGATCTTCAAAATTCATCCATGGTGTCATGTGTGTTATTACTGCATTCCCTTTTACAGCTGAATAATATTTCATAGTATGTATATACCACAGTTTTGAAAAATTTGCTATGATCACTGGTGTGTATATATCTTTTCAAAAGAAATCAGTAACTTCCTTAAAACAAA
>PVKH010024832.1:0-13538 GCA_004027955.1 Chaetophractus vellerosus | reverse complement strand
ATAAAAAATAAATCTTTAAAAAAAAAAAAGAAAAAAGATAAATTTTGGAAAATACTTGGGATCATAGATTGCAATGTTATGAAAAAAATCCAAATAAAAATAAATAAAAGAGGATGAATGCATGTCCTGTCAATGTCATGCTGAAGGACTACTTAATTTTCAGGAAACTACCTCTTTTTTTCTCTTTTTTTTTTCAGGAGGTACCAGGGATTGAACCCAGGACCTTGTGCATGCAAAGTACTTGCTCAACCACTGAGCTATACCAGCTCCACAGAAGCTACCAATTTGGATTGTGCTATTTGCCCCTAATTTAAGGTTTCAGATTCTAAAGTTATATGTTAACCTATCAATTTGTGTCTCATAAAGACGCAAATGCTTTTGGTCTGGTAGAAAAGATAACCCCAAATATCAAAGTTCATTGTCCTGTAAGACATTAAAGGCATTAATCAGCTCTAAACCAAACTAACAACTTTATTCTAGTATTCTTTTATTAAGTTGCCTATAAATATTCAACCAGTTTTCCTTTTTATTAGTTCCCCCATTAATTAATTAGTCAAATACATCTTTGACCAGTGTTCAATCTCCATTTTTATAAAAGTCCCATTTTTAACTTTTGAAAATTATACTTTTACAGACACTACCTACTCTATGAAACCTTTTATGAGCACTAAAGAAAAATTTAACACTCTCTTTGTACCACTAATCTACCTGAAAATAATGAAAAGCACATATAACAACATTATATATGTATTTTTTAATTGTCTGACTAATACCCCCATTAGACCCAGTTGAATGTTATTGAATCTCCAGGGCTTAACACAAGCCAGTACTTAAACAAATATTAATAAGTGTTCATTGACTAAATGAAAGAAATAGTACATGAATTTATTTCGAATTAAGCAGTATTTATTTACTAATTTATTTATTTCAATGGGTATCCTACCTCAAAGTAAAATGTACGACATATTTCAATGAGTTTTTTTTTTTTAGGCAAGAACTATTTTTTATGAAGAGATCTGTAGTAATTTCATTAGTTAAGACTTAAAATTTTCATCACTTTAAAGATTTAATACACATAATGCAAATTTATCTTATTAGCATTCATACTTATTTATTAATATAAGTACTTATTTAATTTTTGGCCATTTGAATAGAGCTCTTTTAAGAAATTTCATTTATCAATTTAATATTACCATCTGGAGGTATTAAAATATACACTGGCAATGAACAAAGAGACAAACACAAAAAGAGTTAAGACACACCGACAGAAACATAAAGCTCATTAACTTGACTCATAATTCTTACTCCTTTGGTGTGGCTATTTTTAGGTTTTTCATTATTTTATATCTTTGATTTTACTTTTTTAAAATTTTTTATCTTTTTTTTTTCTTAGGATACATCGATTACATAAATGTTACACTGGAAAAAGACTTCGAATAAAAAGGGGAAATGGTAAAGACAAATGAGTTCATTAGGGCTAAGAGACTTCAAAGTGAGTTGGGAGGTCAACCCAGTGGTAACACTTATGCAGATCCCAGTAGGACCTCCCAGGCTTCCAATATGGATATCACCCCAAACAGAGGGCCACCAGAGGACTTTGGAGATATCCAGGTCCTATATCAGGGCAGATAGCCCCAGTGTTTGGTGCCATATCAGTGGGCCCTAATTTGGAATCCTTGCTCCTGAGAGAGACAGAGTCTGACCGAAATATGTCTTCACTGCACATGGTCCATCTGTCTCTTCTATTCAAACCTATATGTGATGCCAGAGTTTTAGGTGTACTTCCAGAGAGCAGAGTCTATGGGCTGTCCATGTGCCAGCTGGGTCCAGAGGCTCAGTGGACCTGCAACTCCTTCTCTACAACTCAGTGGACTCACCCAGGACACCTAGTGGGGAGATGATGATGGACAACAGCTATCCTGGGGAATGGAGAGAGTCTGCAGCTGCAGGCAGGATAATCTCTTCCATCGTATCCATGGGATATAAGCCCCCTCTCACTTGGTGGTGGAGGGGACATCACCATCCCAGACTCCTAGGGATTGGGGAAAGAGCTATGGACTAGAATGGACTTGTTGGTGTCCTGTTATAGACTTGTTGTTATTCACACAATGGAAGAAATTACAAAATTATGGGGAGCCAGTGGCCACTGGACGCTTTGGGGGCAGGGAGAGGGAAGGGCAGTTGTAATACGGGGGCTTTTTTGGGACTTGGAAATTGTCCTGGGTGATGTTGCAATGGAGCATATAGGCCATTTTATATCATCATGTATCATGCAGAACTGTGTGGGAGAGAGGGTGGTCTACAGTCTGAACTGTGGTCCATGCTTGGTGGCAAAGCCCCAAAATGTGTATAGCTATTGCAGGTGATGTGCCACACTGATGAAGGATGTATATGTGGGAGGTTGTGGGAGGTGTGGGAGGTGGGGCATATGGGTACCCCTAAAATTTCTGTGTAATGTTTATGTAATAGATGTATCCTAAAAAAAAAAATTGATCAATAAGAGTTTAATACCTTTCTTGGCCAATTAGCTCCTCTTTAAATTATTGGGGGATGAATAGATAACATGAAATTAATAATGGTAATATAGAGTATAAAAGTGTAAAATAAAATATTTCAAGTCCCAGAGCTGGGGATCTGCCAGACATATGCTCATAGTACCTACTTAGAGATGGCTTCACTCAGGCTTCCACTAACAAATATCACCCAGGTTTAGCCTACTACAGAATAAACATTCATTACTTGATTCTTTAAAGGGGGTTGGGGGGCTCCCACAGATCAATTCCCAAATAATTTAAGCATCAAAGTAAATAAGACAGCAAGGGATGATGACCCATGGAATAAGATAAGAACCCATGACTCTGTTTTGATTACTCACACATGCACACATACATACAAACATACATGCAAGGATACTTAGCTGAATAATAGAAAGAAAACACTTACAATAGAATGTGACCTGCTGAACATAGAAGGAATGATGAAAGTATAAAATCATTATTTGGCAAGTATCATAAGAAAAATAATTTCAGGAGTAGCATCAATGAATACTAACATTTTGGGGTAAAGGTTAATGAGAAACAGGATATTTACATAGTCTTGAAGTGTTTCTTCACAGGCTACTTACGAATTACAAGAGGAAAACACAATAACTTCACAGTGGTGAAACCTGTTAAACACTACCTTTACTAAGTAATCAAAGGTAATGAGACAAACTGACATCATGGAATTCCTGATATGATGCACTCAGATGGACACAATATCACACATGTAGTTTTCATTATGAAAATTACACAAGGTGAATTTAGCAATGAAATATCAGAAAAATATGAACTGAGACCATTCTACAAAACAACTGTCACATGTGTTAATGTTATGAGAGATAAAGAATGGAGATGAACTGTTGCAGATTAAAGGAAACCATAGAGACATGACAACTAAATGTAACACTAATTGTGGGTTGGAGCTTGGATTGGAAAAAATTTAAACAATTTGGGAAAATTTGAATATGGATTTATGTTAGATAAGATATTGCTTCAATGTTAAATGTCCTAATTTTGATACTTACACTGTGACATTAAAGAATGTCTGCAACTAACTCTCAGATGCTTCCAAAAAATAACATAATTTATAACATATCTATGTATATGTCACATAGAGAGGAGGGAGAATGAGAAAGAAATGTGGCAAAATATTAACAATTGGTGAATTTGGGTGAAGGATATATGTGAGTTCTTTGCACAAATCTTCTAACTTTCCTCTAAGTGTGGAATTATTACAAAATAAAAATAAAAGTTAAAATAAAGTGATATATTATAATTAAAGTGATGTTGGCACTATGCAGTCCAAACATAATTTGTTTGTTTCTAAATTACATACAGGGCAGGTTCATGTGAGGGGATTAGTAGAGGAACCAACACTTAATGTATCTTCTCTCTTGAATCTGATACTATTAATATGCAACTGAATGTTATTATTTTGAGTCATCTTTTTGTTTATTGTTTTTGAGAAAGCAAGTGAAGCTTAAAAGAAGTGGAAAAAGGATAGAGCAGAAGTGGAAAAAAAAGGCAACAAAAATTGGAGTTCTATTTCCTACACGTTCATTTTTGTGGATATGTAAATTTGTGGAGTGAGTTTATCTGGAAAAAGATATGGTATAATATAAAAAATATAACTGTTTTACATTTCATTAAACATATAATGCCTATCTCAGTTTCTGGCTCAATGTAGATACTCAGCAATGTTCTCTGAAGAAATAGCAGACACATTTTACTTACCTTTGCTATATACCTCAGCAATAAATGAAAGCTAACTATTTCCCCTCACTACTATTGTTTGCAATTGTTAATGGGCTGATCAATATCTGATTCATCAGTTAGATCTGTAATAGTCAAATCCAGAACCAGTAATTTCTTACCTATTCTAGTTAACTGCCCATGTGGATAAGGAATCTATGTTTTAAGAGTGAAAATTCCACGACCTTCATTAAGAAATCGATTTCTAAAAGAAGCAAGACTTTCTTTTGTTTTGTTTTTGTTTTTTTTTTAACACCATATAACTAAGTTTCCAAAAGTAAAGAAACCTGCTCTTCCTGTTCACCATGACCTTCTATCCTCTTAATCAGGGCTCAGTGCTGGTGCTGAGCCCACAGCCAGTCCTCCTTCAACTGAGAACTCACTTTACTTAGCCTTTTCATGCATGGAATCAGACTGATTCCCTTTTCACTTTTTCTTCAATTTGGATGGCTGTATTACACTGAGCGATTCTACTGTTATTAATTATTAATTATGCATTCCTGTTTTGGTTTTGCTAAAAAGGAAAACATTTTTAAAGGAAGATTTTTTCTCTACCACTATAGTAAAAGACGCTTGTTTAACAATAATTATTTGCTATTTTGCGGTAAAAGGATTCTTATTTTTAAAGAACATAGGACTTCTTAAAAATTCATAGTGTCAAAATTGAGAAATCACTCTATTTTACATTGCTCTTTTTTTTTTTTTTACAAGAACAAATAATTTCTGTGGAAATCATTTGTACGGGTCAAGTGTTCTGATTTCCTAAAAAAAACTGTCATAGTCTACTTATAACAACAAGGAGAAGCTCATGAAAAAGTGAAGATTTTAGCATCTTTTACGTTCAACACCAGTGCATATAATTAAAAACTACAACACAAAACCTTATAAGGAAGGCCAGCAGCTATCTTTGAACTTCTGTGGTTAACAGACCTTACAGGTTTCCAGCAGTGTAACAGTAAGTTCCCGTCAAGAAATCTTAGTATCACTTCATAAAACTTAATGGTGTCCCAACTCCCTTTTGTTATGCAGGACTTCCTAGAGAGATAAATGGTATCAGAGAAGATCACGCATTAATAGTTCCTTTCTCTTTTACTAAACATAAGCCAGACATCTATGCTTCAGTTCTTTTCTCAGCTATAGCAACTTCTAGTGGACTGCTGGGTCAGGTTAAAGCTTTAGGATCAGTGTACTGGCACCCACTTGGTTCCGTGATAGTTGCTATATACTTTTTTATTATTAAAAATAAAAGAGAGAAAGAGACAATCACTGTGATTCATGAACCATAGCTAGGTGGCTGATTTGGTATTCATTTAAAATCACTATTTGTATTAATGCATCCGCATTTCTTTGGAACATAAATCTACTGAAGGCAACAGCATGCTGAGATATACTGTCTCATCCCAACCAGTGCCTGAAACATGATATGAATTATCTGACAGCTGGCTTCCTCCTAGCTCAAATTCATACAGTTCATTAAATATTCAAGCTGAATACCCTGTTGGTGGGTGTATTCTTCCAAAGAGAATGAAGAAAGAAGGAAGAAGGCCTAGAGCTGAAACTTGAGTAAGCTATAAAAGTTTTTCTGACAAAAGTTTAGAGATCTTAAATGATCATAGGACAGACTAGAACACTACAGTAAATATACTGCAGTTCAAAACTTAATTTTAAAGTAAAATAAGGTGCTCCATAATTAATTTTCTTCAACATTATGTTTGGTCTCTGAAATCATTTCCTATCGCTATTTTGAATAGCACTGCCTAATGATTGAACAGAAAATACTTATGAATTATTAATATATCAATTTACCTTTAAAAGAGAACCTATTATATAAGTGTTCACAATGGTAAACTTGTTTTTTATTTCAGAAAGCAAAAAAAATTTCAAATTAAATTTCTTTGTAAATAGCACACACACCTCTCTTAGTGGCAGGTGATTTTTGCCTAATTTAATAATCAGGAAATAAATGAATTAAGTTAACTTTTTAATTAAAGTGTAACAAAAATATTTCAAAATACTCAATAAGTATACAGCTCACAAATTTTTTCTAAGCAATATAAATTGATATTTTTAAAATATATAAATTTCCAAAAAGTACCAAATGGGAAACAGGATAAATAATGGATTACTCCTTTAAAGCATTAATATAATATAATATAATATAATATAATATAATATAATATAATATAATATAATATAATATAATATAATATAATATAATATAATAATATAAAGTTGAACATTTAATGGATTGTTTTTGCTATGGCTTAAAGAAACCAACTTATTGTTATGGTAAATAATACTTTCAATGTGAGTTTTACTTTTTTAAAATATCTTTTGTGTCTAAAGGATTACTGTAAAAGTAATACTATTTTTATTTCAATGTTTCTAACTTTGATTCATGTTTTTAATAAAAATAACTGTCATTTTCATTGGAATAGTATTTTAAAATTTACAAAGCCTTTTCACATAAAATAATACTATTTGATCCTCACAACAACTCTATGAGGTAGACACTCTCTTTGTATACGTGAAAGAAATAATACCGAATTTTGGCATACAATGTTCCTTTCATCACACCACACTTGCTTGAAACAAAAAACCAAAATCTCGTAAAAAGAATATCTTTTTCACAAATTTGTCTACTTTGATCATGTTTGTGTGTTGGGAGAAATAGTTTCCCCCTTTGATTTTAAATAATGTGCTTTTATTCCAGACAAGTTTTGGAAAGAGAAAATAAAATGCACATTCTTGCAACATATTAAGGATTAGAAGGGAATAAAGCCATTTGGAAAAAAAAGTATGAAAAAGTATGAAAATATAAAACCATTTAAGTGTTCATTAATTAATTTTATTAATATCTTATACTTTTTTATATTTTAAGGACTAAGTATAAATTATAGATTTTCTTCTTTTCTGAAATTGTGCCTAAAACTCCCCCTTTGCATGCACACACACTCTACACACCAAAAATTCCTCTTGGACCAGAGCCAACCTGGGGCACCTCCTGTGGGAGGCTCTGAAGGAGACAGAGTTGAAACAGCAATTGCAGAGTTCACAGTGGGACTGAAGTGGACAGCATGTGGTTCTCCGTCAGCTGCCAAGTTTCCTGGAAGGTCAAATACATGCTGCTTGGACAATACCCACAACATCTGCCACAACTTCTGCCACTGTCTGTACTATTTTAAACTTAAGCTGCTGCAATTTTTTAAAAATATGAATTATGCTGGGTGATAGCAGTGAGGGTAGACTTTATTATTGCAATGTATTCCGCTGGTTCTAATACGGTTGACTTTTGAGTGATTTACCTGGGGCTTTGCCAATAAAACTTGACAAAGAAAGTGGAGGATTGAGAATTGTTGGAGTATCTTAAAAGGGGGCTGCAAGGTGATGTGCCACACTAATGAAGGTTGTTTATGTGGGAGGTGGGGCTTATGGGAATCCCTATCATTTTTGTGGAACATTTATGTAATCTAAGTATTTTTGAAAAAAAAAAAAACCCGTGATAAACAAGAGATTATTTGACTGCAAAAAAAAAATAAAAAAAATAAAAAATAAAGTTCAGCCATTGGAGTAAAATATAATAAAATAGAATAAAGCCCTGGTACAATTGGAAGCAATATATGACTGAAGAGTATTTGCACACAAAAAGAGAGGTAGAGTTGAATCTTAGCTCTGGCATGTATTAGCTGTGAGAGTTGCTATAATGATGAAATAAAGCAATGTATATGTCTCAGTTTCCTAGGCTGTTTAAGCAAATACCATGATATGGTTCAACTTAAACACCCGGTGCACAAAATTCCATTCCCACAGAAAGTGCTTAATGAGTAATAGCTTTTATTTTCCTTCTCCTTTGCAAACTTTGTTGATTTTCAACGTTGAGTCAGAGAGATCTGGAGTTTTTCTGCTTCTTACTGTGATGCTATTTATGTTTTCATTAAATAAAGATTGTAGCAATGCTTCGATATGTGTTCATCAATTGTAACAAATGCACGGCACTAATGAAAGATGTTATTAACAGGAAAAGTGTGGGAGAGGGAGTGGGGGTATATGAGAATCCTCTATATTTTTTCATGTAACATTTATATAATGTAAAGCTCCTTTAAAAATAAAAAATAAATAAAAAATAAATTTAAAAATTTAAAAAGAGGCCTGCAATATAAGGTGTATAAAAACAGAAATTAGAATAGTAATATAGATAGGGAAAAAATAAAGGGAGAGAAACTATATCCATTTGTAAGATAATTATCCAGAATTTCAGCTACTCTTCTTCAGCAAATAACTCTTTCACAGCCTTCATTCTATTTCCATAAATGCAATGTATTGTGTTTTTCATTGTCTAACTGATTTTGTCAGATTTCTGACAGAATAGAGATTCCCAGTCTTTTCATTTGGATATCACATATAACTTCTTAAGTTTTCAGCTAGGACAGTTGACCGAAGAGGCGAGGAATGACAAGTGATACCTGTAGTTAAGCTGTGGGTAAAGTAGCCTGCAAAGGAGTCTGAAAGGTAAAAAGAAGAAAGACAAGAATAAACAGAGAAGAGTTAGTTCTGCAGAAAGGAGATGAGAATAAATACATAAAAAGAGTAACCAGGAGTGCTAAATGCTGAAGAGATGTCGGGAAATAGACGACAATTGAAAAAAAAGAACATGAACATTTCAAAGTCATTGAAGACTTTAGTATAGTTCTCAACCTGGGACAATTTTTGCCTCCCAGGGAACATTTGGAAATGCCTGTAGATATTTGCTACTGGCATTTAGTGAGGTAAGGGTGGTATTACACATCCTAAAATGCACAAAACTCCCCTCCTAACAAAGAAGCAAGAGGACAAAATGTCAGTAGCACTGATGTTGAGAAATATATATTATAGAAGGAAAAATGCACTAAATTGAAGATTTAACGGGCAGTGAAGAATGAATGTGGCAATAGAAGGTCATTCTTTCAAGACTATTGGCCATGTAGGAACAACAGGAATAGGGGCAGGCTGGACATAGATTTTTTTTTTTCCTTAAGGATAGAAAACTTTACTTTAAAAACTAAACTAACAGCAGTGGACACTACAACAGATTGTAAAATAAGAGCAATGAAGAGATGGAGAAGAAACTGAAGAAAAACAGAAGCATAACAAACAGCAAATTTCTGAAGCTGAGGGATTGAAATCAAGACTACCTAGTAGAAACATTTGCTTCAGGTGGATGCAGGAACACATATTTCTCTTAAATCAGGTATTAAGAGATGAAAATATGGTTGTTCAGAGGGTGGGTAGTAAGAATGGGATAAATAACTTGAGAAGAGTGTTCAAAGTAATACTATCTGAGAAGAATCAGGTTAAGCAGCTGGACTGTGATCTATTTTTCCTCTTATGAGGGGAAATAGGGTAGGCTTTCTGGAAAGAGAGAAGGCATGAGACCTAGTCTATTCTCCTAGAAAATATACTAGTGACAGACCTCCTGGCAAACAAGCGAATGGCAAAATAAATGGCTTTTATTAACAGAAGAGCCTATCTATGGAATGCTTTCCACAGAATGAGACTCATTGGCCATGACTGCTTATGAAAAGTAAATCTGGAATTTAGAAATTTAAGGGATAAGTCTACTGGGAAAATGTCCAAGTATGATATGTAACTATCGGAGTATAAAACAGAGATGTTTCGTATTGAGATAGCTCCATTTATGTAAATGAGGCAATTGCACACCTTATTCATCCAACAATCCCGGCCAGGGCACCTCTAATAAGAAAGAAAGAAAGTGAGGAGGTGGGGACGTATTCCAGATCTTTCCCTGCTTCGCCTGTGCCTCTTGATACCCAATGAGAGCTCTGAGTCACGTGAATCTCTCTTAACAACAAAATTCTTTGTGTAGTATTGAAGACAGCTAGTTGAGTATGAAAATCATAAGATAATTGAAAATATATACAGTAAAGACCCTAAAAGAGAGAACTAAAAAACATGATACTAGGTTATTTCATGTTGGCACGACAAAGAACAAAAAATGATATAAATAGAGAAAGCATTTCAGAGCAAACTTTTAGCACTAGAGTGAAATGATCACTGAACTAAATTACAAAACTGACAACATGACAGCTGCTTTAATTTAGGAAAAACAATGTAAACAAAATGCCTTCACAAGAGAAGACTGTGAAATTGTATCTGTACAATTCACTTGTAAATTGCACTTATTTATCCTCAAATTCCAAAATGTTGGTTTGTGAGATCATTATAAATGTTTGCCTCAATTTTAAAATTATTTGAAAACAATACTTATGTATTAAAATATTTACACTTTTATACCTCAACTATAATGTTCAACATCGAGTACAATTAACTCCACTTCAGTAACATATTTCTTGACTTTGGTAGTCAGGATTGCTTTGTTTTAATAATTTACTTAATGCAATATGTTGTATTTAAGTTTCAAAATATTAGAATCACTCTAAGTGAAATCAATTTATTTTCTTGGTCTAACTAGGAAAACATACACACTTCAGATTCCAGTGTCTCTCTCCTCAGAATTGTTCAAGGTCAATTTTGTGTTATAGATTGTGCAGCTGTTCATATGGTCAAAGATTTGTCATGGACCTGAATCAATAAGTAATATCTCTCACACTATGAAAGCTGTGCCAGCCCTGGAAGTTACCAACATAAGGTATAAAGGAGTTTTCATCCCACAGAAAATTAAGAGATATATCTGAGCCAATTAAAAATAAAACTTTCCTTTATGCTCAAGGGTAAAAGGTAAACAATCTTCATCTTCAAATTTCTTATTTTTAGAGGGACATAAAAAGATAGACTATACTAGATGTTAGAAAAAATCTTTAATTTTCCTCTTTTAGCCCTTTTTAATTATTTCCCTGGTAAATAATAATAAACACTAATATGTACTATTCCAAATAAGATTATATTATATATTATTTAATGTTGCTATTACAACAACATGATTGTTTATATTAATTTTTAATAATGTAACCACAGGGGAGGAAAATAGGTGCTATGAACATTCTCATGTGAATTGTATGAAGAATATGGCAACAAATTGATACTATAACTTTACTTATTTACTCAAACTGGTCTGAAAGTCATTTAAGATGAAGTATGCTAACTCTATATATAAGTTAATCAAAATATGGAACACTAAGCATACAAACTGTGACAGACTATAAATAAGAATGACTTGGGGCCGGCTGGATAGGCCCCGGGTTCGGTTCCCGGGGACCTCTCCTAGCGGGCAGACCGCCTTGAGAAGGGCAAGCCGCCATGGGTGGGCCAGAGCCGCCGTGGGCAGGGCAAGAAGCTGCCACGGACAGGGCAAAGCCACCATGGGCAGGGCAAGGTCACCTGCAAATGGAGCACAGCCAGCGACCTGCAAACTGAAGTAGAGCCAGCCGTGAATGGAAAGCAGAAGCCGCCCACAAGTGGGGAAAGCCGCGCCTGCGCGGTGACCGGTCTCGGTGCGTTGCCGCAGCAGGGGGGAGGGGAGATATGTAATAAAATAAATAAATCTTTAAAAAAAAAAAGAATGACTTATCCAGTAAGCTTGAAAAACAAATAAACAGGATATTTTATGCTTTTAAAGGCAACTCTGCATCTGAAAAATAGTAAGGAAGGAGGTAAGCATGACTAGATAAAACAGACAGGGGATATTAAAAATCCTATTTTAGACATATTTGACCAAGAACATATATTTTTAACAGGTTCTCCAATAAATACCACAAACAAGTGAAATATTTCCTCTTTGGAGGAAATAAGTGCTATAAGGAATGCCAATATATCCAAAGTTTCTTCCAGTTAAAATACTGCCCTCTAATAGGTAAAACAAGACACATTTAAATAACTATATGGTGGGTACCATGTGTGTGATATGATCTAAAGGGGCATTTATAATAAGAGAAACAAATCTAAGAGCCCTGCTTGGTCAATGATGCCTCACTCATCCTAGTCTCTTGCACATGTACCCAAGACAATTATTGTCATTTCCCAATATGACTTCCCAAGCTCTCCCTGTCAAATAATGCACCCCAAAACTCCCCTCCACACTAGTCCTGAGCCCTATCCAGTTTCACAGAGGTGCCAAATTTAAATAAACAGTCTGCCATCATATACCCGGCCAACCACTGCCTGCTGAAACCACTGCCCTATAACACTATAAAAGCCATAATCCCCAGATGCACACACTCTTCTTCTGCTCCTGTCCACTCGGTTGAACCTCATGCTCCTGACATGTTCTGGTGTGAACCTGCAAAGAGTGCTGTGGCTCTTCCCTAGGCCTGTGGACATACAACATTTCTTCGAAGCATCTCTTGGGTCTCCTCTCCTTGCCACATTTGACTGTCCAAAAGATCTCCATGAAGCAGCATTGAGAGGAAAAGTATTATTAGCCGCTAGAAAAATCAATAAAGACATTATGGATTAGAGCTATTCATCTAAAATTAATATGCCAGTTATCAACAAATGTAATTACATGTTAAATGAGTGATACTTGTGACCTTCCTTCTTAAAATTTATAAGGATTGTGGAGAATGATTTGTGTGGCTCCATTTCCTTAAAAATATGAACAGCTTCCTTTTCTCATTATATATCCTTGTAGCATGCAATGATGTTCATTGTACTTGCATTGACAATGAGTTACACCAAAGGCTGAGATGGTTATTTTAACTCCCCAAAAGTCATTACTATTTTAAATATTTTAGGTCACATTAGGGATTTCAGTGTTAAGAAAGGGGATTTCTTAAACCATATCTAATTATAATCTTCCCTGTGCCCTTAATTTTGAGCTTGAACAACTTGCATGCCACAGAATAAAAATGTGAAGGTGCATATACCAAACAAAGCCAGTACTACTCTTTTGCCTAGCATATGGTAGAGGAGGGATGCATCACAATTAATTCTTTGGGCATTAATTATGCAATTTATTTTATACCTTCTTCCATACTGTCCCACTGCCTCTCAGAATCCCTGCTCAACTCCAATAACTGGACTTTGGTGGTAAGATTGAGCAAAAGGAACCAGGAAGTAATGTATATATTTAATAATGTCAGTGGAAAGCATGAGATAAAGTACATATGAATCAGGGATATAGGAGGTCATGTGCCCATTTTGAATCCTCTTCACTTTTCATATCAATGGTCACAACCCAAATCACGCACATCCCACCATTCTGAATTTTAAGATGGTCAAAATGGTTAAACTGGTGTATTGATAAGATCATGTTCAATCTTCATATCTTACTATTTGGAATTCTAAAATCTT